>SKCR01028345.1:0-230352 GCA_019454045.1 Zanthoxylum bungeanum
ATGTGAGAGATGTTTTGGAAGTACTCTACATTTTTCTCACTTGGAAGATTTAATATTTCATTTAAGTTTTCTAGGTAAGTTTTGATGTTCTCTAATAAGCTAATTTTTTTTTTTTAATGATTTGAGATCATTAATGAAACATAATGTGATGTATTATGTATTTGATGCATAATAACATATAGTTTAAGGGTTGAAACATGGTTAGAGATTTGTGTTTACATGTTTTGCAAACATAAACACAATATAGTTATGATTAGGTCAAATTTGTATATGTTAGACATAAAACACAAAATTGGAATTTAGAATTCTAGATGAAAGCTTAGGCTACCATTATAGAATTACTTGACTATCTTTGAGTGACATAAAATTCTTCATAGGTTGTTTCTTTATGAGATTCTTGTTGGTTTTCATTTTAGATTCAAATTTATGCATATATGTATTTAGAATACATTTATATTTTTCTATAAAATATTTGATGTTGGTTTTAATATTAAAGTTGGATTTTGGGTGTATGAAAGTATTTGGAGAAAATTGGAAGCAAATTAGATTTTGCTCTCTGGGAGAATTTGGAGCAGAAGCGTGTCGCGAGAGCATACTCTGGCGTTATGGCACTCCCCCTCTCCAACTTCGAGAGTCGCAACGTGCAGGACACACTGAGAGCTTGTGCTCTCGCACTTGCACAACGCAACGCAAGCATGCCGCGAGTCGTAACGCCTACGCGTGTTGAAAGTTGTTTTCCTCCGTTTTGGAGTTTATGGACTTTGATTTGTTCGAGATTTTTTCCTATGGACTCATAATTGAATATTGTATTTCATTACATTATTTTAAATACAACCATACTCTATATTCATAGGTTAGACCCAATTCTATTATATGAGATATTGATCAAACCCTAGGGGTTCCATATCCGCCTTAACAGCTTCTTCAGCTTCATTCTCTCCGGTTTACAAGTTGAGACAATTATCTTTTAAGATTTCATTAATACATTTGGTTATGCATCTTAAAAATTATTTGTCATTCTTTAATATTCAATTGCCTCTTTGATTCCCAATTCTCTTTGATTCCTCACAATTAATCAATTCATTCAATAGAGAAATAACAACTATTTAATTCGCTTAGGGTTATGGAAAAAAATAGATTTTGCAGGAATTAAATAGCTAATGCTAACTCATATTGAAATTGAAAGTAGCATAAACCTGATTTAATTAAATTATGCAGTCTTAAATTCAATCAAAGACTTACGATGAATCAACTTATAGAATCATTTTAGTTTGGAATATTACCCAAAAAATTGAATAAAAAATACTACTAATAAATTTAATTGAGAAAAGAACATGAGAATATTAACAGCATGCAGCATTAAAGGATCATCCTTATTTAATGGTTTTATTAATAGAAACAAATTTATTGCTCACTTGGCGTCACTCAATCATGGCTGAGCATGTTCTATTTGATTTTTCGTCTGGTTCTCTATTGCTCTTTGTGTGTTATCTTCTTCTTATATAACATTTGCATATATAAGATAATCATTTTATTTGAGATTCTTCTTCCGCTTCCATCTCTCATGTTTGCAAGTTGAGACAACTTTCTTTCAAGATTTCATTAATATATTCGATTATGCATCTCAGAAAATAATTGCCATTCTTTAATATTCCATTGCCTCTTTGATTCCCGATTCCTATTGGATTTCTCACAATTAATTCATCCATTCAATAGAGAAATAACAGCTATTTACTTGACTTCGGGTAATGGGGAAAAAAAATCAATTTTGCAGTAATTAAACAGCTAATGCTAACTCACCTTGAAATTGAAAATATAGTAAACCAGATTTAATTAAATTACACAGCCTTAAATTCAATTACAGGCTAACGATGAATCAGTTTATAAAATCGTTTTAGTTTGGAATATTACCAAAAAAAATTGAATAAAAGATATTGTGAATCAATTTAATTGAGAAAAGAACATGACAATAGTAATAACATATAATATTGAAGGATCATCCTTATTTAATGGTTTCCTCAAATTAAGGAAAGAGCACCAAAATAGCGAAGATTAAGAAGAGAGCACCAAAATAGCGAAGATTAAGGAGAGAGCATAATTTGCTTCAGAAATATATTAGATATAGATAGATAGTGATTTTTATGCCCTTTTTAATTTTAAAAAATATATAAATCTTGGGACAGCCTCTACCTTTTAAATGAATTAATTAGAGTTTTAATAAACCTATTCCATAAATACTTAAATTTTTTTTTTTTTATTTATTAAAAACTGTTTGAAAAGTAAAAAAATTAATATATTAAATTTTTATTAAATGAATAGGTTGAGTTCAAGTAATTACAGCTTATTACAATGCTAAGGCAGATATTGAGAAACTTGGGAGAACACCTATTAGAGAAGAGAAAGCAAGAAGGTTTTAAAGGTATATGAAATGTGACAAGAGATTTGGAAAAGTGAAGGAACACATTGTTGAAATGTTATATAACCAAGTTTAGACATCAGAAAATTAAAAACTCAGGTCTTCCTAAGAAATTATTTTTGAAGAACATAAATAGGACTTCTGAATCTTATAGTTCAAACAATTGGAGTACACTAGAAAACTTAAGTGTGAATTGGTATGAAATGAAACGTGTCTTTTATGTTTAGGTGCCTCTTAAATAATAAAATATGACCTTTAGGGTCTCAATTTCACTTAAGGATATGTTGTTTCATTTGAAAATACTTAATTCAAATGAAAGAACATAAATTTTGGATCAAATGGTGCATATTCAAATGAAAATTAATAACTGTTGACACTTGATATATCTCTTCAATAGTATCCTCAACATCTATAAATAAACATTTAATATGTTGTGATTTTTCATTTATTTACTAATCTATTCTCTGCATTCTTTTTTGTTTATTCTTCTAGAAAGAAAAGTCTTTACAGAAAGCTATTTATGAACATAAGAATAAATCGAGTTTCAATTAAGGAAGTTCGTTGTTCTTGTAGATCTAAAGTGCATCTATCAATAAGAAATAATTGTTGTATCCTAATATATAACAACCAAATTCGAAGTGAACAAGTGCATAATTGATTTTGTCTCAAGGCCAAGGATTCAAATTCCTACCTCAATCAACTTGTGGTGTGTTTAGTTGATAGATTGTTGAATGGGAATGAGGGAATCAAAAAAAAAAAAATACTTATTAAAAAACTAAAATGGGAATGAGAATGAATCTGTGGACTCCAATTAAAATAGGGAATGAGAAATGAGATTCATATTCCCATGATGGAAATAAGAATCTTATTCCCTGAATTAATGTAACGACCGATAGTTTTTACTATTGCATATACTAGTACTGTTACGTATGGGACGAAGGCACATAAAATAAATTATGTTGAGACTTAAATATACTCATGGAATGACTTTGGAGACCATCGGTAAATTGCTCGAAGTCCAGGGACGAGACTGTACAGTGTTACCTTTGGATAGCCTGTGATATTTGGAGCGTAACTTTTTCATATGAACTCCGATATTTATGAATTTTATATCGTCGGAAAGCTGAGATCGAGACCTACAAATTTCACGTTGGATATTTTTCCAAATTCGTACAAGAGATGGGTCCAAAGCGCAAGTCAAAAATTCAGTGAATAGTAATTTCGGACCTAAATGTAAAACTCAAATTTTCTCCATTTTTCTACACTCTTCTATTATTCTTAATATCAATTGGGTCCTACAATATAAAGAGGGCTCCTATTCATTGTTTAAGAAATTTGGAAAAAGAAAGAAGATTGAGACGCGAGGAAGAGAAGAAGAAGAAGAAAGAAAAGAAGAAGAAAGAAAAGAAGAAAGAGAAGAAATGAGAGGAAGAAAAAAGAAGGAAAAGAAGGAAGATAAAGCAAAGCGAGCATGGCAACCACTACAAACCTTGGAAGAGTTGAGAATCCAACAAAAATAAGGTTATCCACCGGAACCGCAATCTCCTTCGACAAGAGACCCAGTGCCAACCAAATTCCAGAAACTGTGAGTGGACTCTTTTTTTTCCTGAACTGATTTTATTTAACATTTTTGAAATTCAGACTTATTTTTTAAAAACATGTAGAGCGTTAGACTGAATTTTATTACATATGTTTTTTTTTAATATATATATATATACAGTGATGATTTAGAAAGATTACTTTTCAGCATGAGTTTTCAAACATGAGATTATGTTTTTCTAGGCATGAGGGAAAAAACCCACCCAAGTATGTAACTTTTACAGAGGTGAAATTGACGTACAGATGACATATGCACATATAGAGGACTGAGGGGACAGCGATACGTAACGCCATCAGATCCTAGAGCAGGGCTATGGGGATGGCGATACATAACACCCCTAGATCATAGTTTCATAACTTCGGTGGTAGCATAGATCCGCCCCCCAGTTCTAGTTTGTGGCTTGGGGGACGGTGATACATAACGCCCCAAGACCAGTAGTTTTAGAGACAGTAGTGGCATTTTTTGGGGGGTGGCGATACATAATGCCCCAAAGTCACGGATTTGCACTGCTGGCTGCAGTTAGGCGTATGAGGGGACGACGATACGTAACGCCCTTATACGTCAAGGTTTTTCAGATACATAACAGTTCACAGTGATCAGATTTTCAGTAAATAATTTTTTTAAAATAGTTTTCAGAAACCAGAGCTCCAAAAGCAGTTTTCAAAAAAATAAGTTTTTCAGAAGAAGTTTTTAGAAAAGAGTCTTCATGTAAAGTTGTTTCTGACACTATGGTTATGAAACCAAAAGCTTTTATATGAATTTTTAGTTTTTCATCTACTCACTTATATCATACAGCGATCCAACCCCCCACTCCCAATGTTTATTTTGCAGGTATTCCAAGAGGATGAGCTCAAGAGGACGGATAATTATGGCAATCATTAGGGTTTGTAGTCCACTAGTTCAGAGTCAGAGAGCATAAGAGTCCAGTCAGAGTCAAAATAGAAGTCATGTACTAGTTTTCTATCCTCTGCCGATAGCATCTCCCAGATCGGGGATGTTACAAAGATGGTATCAGAGCATGATCTAAGGAGTCAGTGACTGCAGTGGGTAGAGTGTCAGGGTCTTGTATACTTAGTATGTTCGGGATACTAGTTTACATGGCACTACCTCTCGAGTATCCGATCCTCGAATATGTCCTCAAGATTTCCAGACATGTTAGTAAGTATTCCCGAGTTATCTGAACCATTTTCCTTGCTCTAGTTAAGAAACATGCTGAAATCATCCTGGATTACTCCCCGAAGTTCAGTACAAGCTAGGAAACCAGATAGTAAGGTCCCATAGAAAGTTATCCAAGAAAGTAAAAGAGAAAGAGAAAAGTTAGAAGAAAAGTGAGGAAAAGTGTAAGGATGCTTAAGTAACTGGAAATAAGAAAGAAAGAAATATAGAATCAGATCAGTAAGAAAGTAAAAGAACTCATAGCAGTAAAAGAGAATAGAGAAAGCCCACAGTAAGTATTAGAGTTGGCCAGTATAAGTAAGATTTTTCCTCTTCAGGAAATTCTTCCAAATAATCCAATAGCCTTCGAGATCTTCTTATAGATAGTGAGTTCCCGAGTAATGAAGAATAGCCAGAGAGATAACAGAAGTAAGAAACCCAGATTAGTCTTGAGGGCCCCAATGGACCTAGATACCAAAAAGGATTTAGAGAACCCAGAACCAGACCCACAAACAGGAAATAGAAATGGTTAGTTACCTTGCCCCCAAGTAATCTGAAGGAGACAATACCTTAAGATATCAAGTTTTTCAAGTCCTTAATAATTTCAATTAAGCAAGATGTCCTGATAGAGCCTACCTCATACCTATCTTACATGAGAAATAGACTCTATCAGGACACGAATCAGGACAAGAATATTAAAACCCATCGAAACATAAGATGTTAGTCATAGCCCCTACCAGTTTAGATATAGGCGACTATAAGAAGCCAATGATAGATCATCATCAGAAATGGAAGCATTCAGAAGTTAGATCACATAGAAAAAGATTAAAGAAGTTTTGAGGATATAAAGAAGAGGACCCAGTATAGCCCAAGAACTAGATAAGTCAGCACAAAGTTTGCAGTAACAATAGAAGTCCATAGGAATAGATCAAACTTAGAAGAACCTACAGATCAGCCCAAAGTCAGTAGAAGTCCGTGGGAGCATACATGGATAGACCCCGTGAGGTTGGAGAAATTTAGAAGTGACAAGAGTAGCAGTATGGATAGTAGAATATAGTGTTATAGTTGAAACTTACAGCAAGAACAGAGAACAAAGATCCAGGAAGCGGTTAGAAGAGAGCGAACCATCACTAGCCCCAGTAATATAGTATAGAGCCGAATGATAGGATGTAGAGATAGTGAAGAAGGAAATAGAAGTGTCAAGAGAATTCAGTATGTATAGTGATATAAGAAATTAAGTTTGAAGACAGCAAAATGAGTGAAGACCCCAGAGCAATCAATTGTGAATAAGGGACCTTAAGACGTGGAGTAGTTGACCAGGTTCCTGCAGAACAAATGACGACCATCCCTTCCAGAAATCTCAATTCTAGAAAGCGTGCAAACACTAATCAGATTATCACAGAGCCTAGTGTTAAAGCAGAAATGCATACCATAAATCCTTAGAGAATGTATGTATTCCTCCCTCAGCTTAGAGCCCAGTAAAGAGAAGAACAGAAGAGCAGAGTAATGGACAGAATAAGACAAGCCGTGAGATAATAATATTTTACAATAGCTAGAATAGTTTGAAGTCACAATAAATTGAGTTAGTTTAGAGGCCATCATTAAATAAGGATCTTTTAAAAAGTTAAAGACTTAGAAATTCCAAGAAATCAAGGGGAACGATTCTTAGGATTAATGTGAATAACTTATCAAGGGACCCACGGTAATGAGAAGGAGAGAATTAGGTAAAGAATAGTACTTGAACCCAAGATTTAATAAGAAGATGCCTTAAATAATCAAATATGAGGGAGTTTCCAGAGGAAATAAAGATATAAGAAATTCAAGGAACTAAGATGAGAAGGGAAAGGCTAGGTGAAAAGTAATACCTGAACTGGAGATTTAGTGAAAGATGTCGTAGATATTGGAGGTTGAAAGAGAATTTTCAGGCAAATAGAGATGTAAGAAGTTAATGGAACTGAGATAAGAAAGAAAAACTTATGCAGCAATGTAAGCTTATTAAGGAGGAATAACAAGAGAGTGTAGCAACACTCAGAGAGAGAAAGTAAAGACTTTAGAAGGCTAAATAATAGAGCTAAGATAAGAAAAAGTACAGAGGTATTACGAGAAAGTTCTTAGAGAGTACGATCTTAGAAGAACTTCTCAGAAGAGGCAGTGAGTTCGATTGTCAAAGGTAATCAAAAGTAAAGTGGAAGATACAACCAGAAAATTTTAGCAGTAGTATCCTAGTGTGGGAAATAATACCAGATGTATATACACGAGAACCCTAGGCTTACAGTTCATCCATATGTGCAACTAAGCCATTATAATTACAAAGGTTACAGAACAAGGTCTCACCCTCCCAACCCTCGATAGACAACAGTAGCAGTGGTGGATTCTGATGATTGCCTCAAGACATTCCTAGGAATAAGTGAAAGTATAATGGAAGAAAATTGGAACAAAAGACTTACGGACATAGTTTAAGAACAAAATAAAAGTAAGAGACAGTGTTAGATCAGAGAGTTAGGAAAGAAGTTATTTAGATAGTATGGTATAAGGATAAAGCAGTAGACAAATATTGACTAGGGTACAAAGGAACCAGTGTTAGATATAGTAATGGATAGGGAAAGGAAAAGGTATCCTTCGAATAAGGAGCTAGAAATATAGACCACGAGAGTTCTTAATATAGCATAAGACAAAACAGAAGGGAAAAAAAAGAGCAAAGGAAAAAGTTTAGAAGTAAAGCTGTGGAGATGCAATGACGGTAATAGAAGAATACCTAGTAAGTAAAAGATAAAGTGTGTAACTATAAGGTTTCGTATTATCAGAATGCAACTAAAGATCCATTACGAGTTAGTTCATGTGAGTCATATAAGTACCCAGCCTTAGTCTAAGTTGACCAAACCACTACGGGTCTGGGACGGTTTCAGCCACGGGTATGGATGGTTTGGTAGATTTGTAAAATAGTACGAATCAAGAGGATAAGTTACTGCAAGTTGCAACTAGCATAAGGAGTGAATCTTTAAGACATGTGATGTTCGCATATATTTGAGAGATGACCCTTAACAGTACTAGAACATGGAAGATAATCAGTATGGAACACCGCCAAATTTATAGCAACAATGAACCTAAGGTATGAAAGGAACATGGACTATAGCTAGAACCGAGTCGCCAGCGTTCCCCATTTATAGTAAGAAGAGCCGTTTAAGCAAAATTATGCATACAGTTTGGCTCCCACCAAAGCTACCAGAACCCAACCTAGTTAGTATAAACCCATGGATGAACAACGATAAAGTACAAAAGGTATAAAAAAATCGACCTTGCACCATAGGGTTGGTAAGCAGCCTAGTACGAAGGTAGATGTATATATCTTCCGGAGTCAAAGTCAAAGTAAAAGAACCCAGTTAGAGAAGTGTAAATACCTACTGAGTTAAATGAGCTGTAAGTGAAGTTGAAAAACCTAGCCCAATAATTATACGGAATATATAAAAAGGGCATTGAGTTCTTAGTAAGGAGATTCTTAGAATATATCTTTTTATGGAATAAATATAAGAAGTATTGACAGTCAAGAAATAGAAGGAATGGACATAAACCACGAACCTAGAATCATTCAGAACTGATAACTTATGCGGTGATGAGTTAGAATAAGTAGAGTATAATGAAAGATTTAGGAATGAGGCTGCTTGGTGCATCATAAGGACTTTAGCATAGCCGTAGTGTAAAGTACCAGCAGAAGTTATAGGAATAGGATAAGAGTCTCCCTATTGATCAAGAATTTAAGAAACACAAGAAATGAAACAGAAGCAAAGACAATAGAAAGATTAAGGCGACCGTGAGTTAGTTCACAGAAAAAAAGTCCTAGCAGATGAACAAGATAGTTATGAGTATTAAGTCAGTATAACTAGTGGTATAGGAAGAGAGACCGTAAACCCTCTGATTTATGGTAAGGTCCCAAGTTTAGAAAGGATTCGAGGACGAATCCTATTTAAGGAGGGAAGAATTTGTAACGACCGGTAGTTTTTACTATTATATACAGTGGTATTATTCCGTATGAGACGAAGGCACATAAAATAAATTATTTTGAGACTAAATATATCATGGAATGACTTTGGAGATATTCGGTAAATTCCTCAAAGTCCCGGGATGAGAATGTACAGTGTTCCCTTTGGACACCCATGGTATTGGGGGCATAAGTTTTTCATATGAACTCTGATTTTTATGCATTTTTTATCTTCGGAAATCCAAGATTGAGACCTACAACTTTTGCATTGAATATGTTTCCAAATTCAGAACAAAGATGGGTCCAAAACGTAAGTAAAAAATTAGTGAATAGTAATTTCGGACCCAAATGTAAAAATCTCAAACTTTCTCCATTTTTCTACACTCTTATACATTATTCTTAATATCAATTGGGTCATAGTATATAAAGAGGGCTATTATTCATTGTTGAGGAATTTGGAAAAAGAAAGAAGAGTGAGACATAGGGAAGAGAAAAAGAAGAAAGAAAGAAAAGAAGTAGGAGAAGAAATAAGAGGAAGAAGAAGGAAGATGAAGCAAAGTGAGCATGACAACCATTAGAGACCTTGGAAGAGTTGAGAATCCAATAGAAATAAGGTTTCCACAGGAATCGCAATCTCCTTCGACAAGGGACCGAGTGTCAGCAGATTCCAAAAACCTGTGAGTGGATTTTTTTTTTCAAAATTGATTTTATTTAACAGTTTTAAAATACAGACTTATTTTTTAAAAGCATGTAGGGCGTTAGACTGAATTTTATTACATATGTTTTATATATATATATATATACAGTGATGATTTAGAAAGATTACTTTTCAGCATGAGTTTTGAGTTACAAATGTTTTCAAACATGAGATTTATGTTTTTCGGGACATGAGGGAAAAAAACCCACCCCAGTATGTAAATTTTATAGAGATGGAATTGACGGACAGAGGACATGTGCAAATGTAGAGGACTGAGGGGACGGCGATATGTAACGCCCTCAGATCTTAAAGCAGGGCCAGGGGGATGGTGATACGTAACGCCTCAAGACCCTAGTTTCAGAGCTTGGGTGGTAGCATAGATCCGCATCCCCAGTTCTAGTTTATGGTTTGGGAGACGGTGATACATAACGCCCCAAGACCATCAGCTTTAGAGACAGTAGTGGCATACTTGGGGGACGACGATACGTAATGCCCCAAAGTCAAGAATTTACACTACTGGCTACAATTTGGCATATGAGGGGACAGCGATACGTAACGCCCTCATGTGTCAAGGTTTTTCAAATGCAAAACAGTTCACAGTGATCAGATTTTCAGTAAATAAATTTTTTTTGAATCAGAAACTAGAGCTCCAAAAGTAGTTTTCAGAAAAAAAAGTTTTATAAAAGGGATTTCAGAATATTTTTTTAGAAAGTGTCTTCATGTAAAGTTGTTTCTGACACTATGGTTTTGAAATCAAAAGATTTTATATCAATTTTCAGTTTTTCATCAACTCACTTAGACCATACAGTGATCTAACCCCCCACTCCCAGTGTTTGTTTTGCAGGTATTCCAGGAGGACGAGCTCGGGAGGACGAATAGGGTTTGAAGTTCACCAGTTCAGAGTCAAAGAGCATAAGTGTCCAGTCAGAGTTAAAATAAAGTCATGTACTAGTTTCTATTCATGTTGTAGTCATTGTAAAGACAAATGTTTTATGTATGCCATTTTTGGAGTTGAGTTTGCATGATAAATTGTTGAGTTTAGGCTACGGTCCCTTATATATATATATAAGAAAAGAGTATCAGAAATTGAATAGCAGTTATTAGAGTCAGAAGCTTATGTGATTAGTACGATTTATCCCCTGCCGGTAGCATCTCCTAGATCGGGGATGTTATAATTAACATTTTTACCCTTGAAAAATAACAAAATAACTTTTTAATCCTATATAGTTACACGATATTCCCTCTTTTTTTATCATCAACTTATCAATCTCTAGGCCATCGTCATCATCCATCTCCTTCCGTCTATATCCAATTAAGCTTTGTCATTCATATAATATCCCGAGTTTTCGGAACAGTTTTAAAAGATTCTCTAATTGAAGTTTAGGCCTCGAAATGAGATAATGTTGGAGAATAAGAGTTTAAGTATTGATAAATATGTTAAATATATTTTAAAGTGGGAATTCTTTGCACTGGGAATCGCATAACTCAAAAGTATCAATTACATGTATTTTTGGATATTTCTATATGAGTAAGTTTCATTATTCAGCTATGGAAATGGCAACCAAAATCCGATTGATTTCATTTTCAATCGCTTGGAAATTTCTTTTGAATGGGAATAACTTTCGTGTTGAATATTTTTCGATATTTGCACCAGAAGGCCTTTAAAAATATGAATTAGAGAATGAATACATTACTAGTGGCCTAAAAGTAATTTTATGGGGGCCAAGTACAATTTTTAGAAGACATTCTATTTAAACCTTGAAACTTGGTTAATTGTAGATTAACCCCCGAAATTACCTTCACATAGCATTGTGAGAGGGAGAGAGATGAAATGAGAGAGAGGGATGAGTTTTTCGGCCACTGCCGGGTGATTACGACCACTCAGAGGTGTATTCCAGGTGCATCGCTTCCTTTAGTGGCTGTCAATTAGCTTACGATGACTTTTGGGGGCGCATAGCGAGAGAAATCTTCACCAGTCAATCCATCCATCAAATCAAAGTACTTAGAGAGTACTACAAAATTGTGGAGTCAGTTTTTCGATAGGTTCTCGGTTTCACGAAAAATAAGATAAAAACGTGTAGTGAATAATGATACCCATTTATTTGAGTGCTCATATTTGAATTCTATTGATTCTTACGTGTTCGTGGGAATGTTAAAAGTTTTTCGTGCCCTCGGAATCTCGATAAGAAATCCTACTAAAACACTTTATTTTCAAGTTAAAAGTATTATATTTGGATGCTTCCAGTAGGTCGTAGAGTAATGTATTAACATTTATTGAATTGAATAAGCTAGAATGTATTGAATTTATTTTGTTGATAGAATCTGAGTGAAATCGGAATGTATTGGATCGATCCAATATGATTTGTGAGTTACCGATAAAACTAGATTTCGTTCCTATCATTACTTTGATGAACGTAGGATATATATGAGTTAATTATAATGATATGATAATGTTTATATTATTCCAGAAAGTTTCAATGAGTCCAAGATCCTTTTGTAGAGCTTTCGGGAATTGTTTCGAAAGATGTTTCGAAAATACGCATTTGAGGATTTAAATAACTGGTTGACTTAGAAGTATTAGAAATGTTTCAGAAGAAAATAGGAAAGATCTGAAAGATCTCGGACCAGTTTGTATAGTTCCAGATTTTTCGAGGGATTTTCGGGTTTTAGATTGGAAAATGAATTTGATATTGGATTTATAGTATATGATGTTTTGAGAGAAATAAAACAATAATCATTTGAATCAAATTTGAATTAGGTGTTCCGGGAAGGTCCCGAAGTTTGTCATAACTAAGTTAGGATTTTTGTAAAATTGTGATTCTAATCGTGTTTCACAATTTGTTTTAACAGATTGACTAGGAATATGAGTGTTTACGAGACCAGGTAAGTTTTTCATGCAATGAATACTTGCTGTGTGATTTATTTGTTTGTTTATTTATTTCTATAAAAAAATATATGCCTGTGTGTATTTATTTGTATCCATATAAAGATATGCCGATATAACCATCTTTTGAAGAAACATATGATATCATGTTATCCTTTTGTTATTTGTGAGTTTATTGCTAATGGATAATGGATTTTATATGTGTTGTGTAATGTGTCTGGCGTGAGTATAGACACTCTTGTCTATTTATTTTCCGGAAAAGTGTTTTGAAAAGTTATTTCTTAAAGGATTTTGTTTTTGAACAAATATATTTGACTTTGCTTATGTTATAATATGATATGTTTCCGCCATGGTGTGCATCTTACGTCTTTATATTTTTTAAACCACCTTGGTGCTTGTATAGGGTCTTTTCTAGCTGCAGTGGACCGATCTGTTACCCTCAGTTGACATAATTTTATTTTAGATAATGTTTGGTCTGTGCACGCAACTTAGGCATGGACGCCTAGTATTTTCATCGAACTAACTTGGTTCATGGAAACATGATATGATTTTATGATGACATTGATTTTGAAATTTGATTTTGATCATAGAGATCAGTTTTATGATATGTTGTAGAAATCTTATTTTATAGTTTTTCTAAAAAATCACTTTGAAAAGTTTGTTCTCAAAAGATTCGCTTTTGAAGAGATACATATGAGACGCATTGGATTTTACTTATGATATCATATGTTTTCGCCACGGTGCATGTACTATATTTTATTATTTTAATGATTTTTGACCCGTCGTGGTGCCTGTATAGAGTCCACCTATCTGAAATGGCACAACTTGTTACCCTATATCGATATGGTCATATTTCGGCCAATGTTCGGCCAGGACATGTGACTTAGACATTGAATGCCTGGTTAATTTTTTGAAGTATTTTCAAAAGATTGGTTTTATAATGTATTTTCAAAAGATGAGATTAAAGTGGTTTTTTTATGTATTCTATTTTTAAGGGTGGAGGTAATTGACTGTATGGAGTTTGTATTATGAATCCCATTTATGATTATGGTTGTGATTAACTGTATGAAATTTATATTATGATTTTGTTTCTGATTATGGATGAGATACACTGTGTGGAAATTTTATGTGTTTTATGTTTATGATAATTGGTGAAATTGACTTCGTGACATCTATAATAGTAATGTGTATGTGATCTGTTTAGTTGGTGATTTAGCTTATGTCATAATAATTTTAGTTCAGGTATCCGTTCGAATAGAATTCATCTTATACCTATTCTAAAATAGGTCATGAGTCATGTATGAACTTTGTTTGATCGCGTCGGTATACGATTTGCATAAGTATATTTTAGATGGTTTCCGATATACATATAAATATATACTATATCTTAATAATCTTGGTATTGTCAATTTATGGTACGATTGTTACATAAAAGATTTGGAAACTTGTGCAAGGTACTTTTCAGAGTATATATATGTAAATTAGATATGGTACGTTCGAAAGTTTATTTGTATAAATTTAGTGCTTGATTTGTTATTAAAATTTTACACTTTCTGATTTGATGTTGTGTCAAACATATTCATTTTCTATTATATGATTAAAAAAGTTTAATTTTAGAAAGTTTAATTTCAGAATACAAGTATTTTGGATATTACAGTTTTGTTTAAAGATTCTGTTTTGTATTAAATATGTCTTATGAACTCAGTTTTGGGTCAGTTTATGTAAGTGTTTTCAGAAGACTTAGTATATAAAGATGTAAAGAACAATATAAATTTTTAATGGTTTTCTAACAACAACAACAACACACAGGTATATATATGTTTTTTATATTATTTTAGAGATTTATTCTTGCTTTTTATGATATTAGTGTGATTACTTACTGGGTTTTATAACTCACACCAAACCAGTTTGCTAGTTTTATAGGTTGGCAACCAGATCGATCGGCTGTTGAAGTTTTTGGAAGTCATACTCGAGGTGATGGATTGCCCAAGTTGCAGTCAACCACTCTAGCGTCTTGTGAAGTGTCGTACAAGTCTAGAAGTTATGTTGATTATGTTATAAGTTGTTGTAACACTATGGTCACACAACGTGATCCTGACGACCATTTTCTACATGTGTGATATATTATTTAACATAAAACCACGCATGAGTGCGTTCGTGATCGCGAAATCATTTTTTGAAAATCCGGTGGAATTTATGCGATTACAACACATATTTAATTTTTTAGTCATTTTCTAATAGGTTTCGGTATTTTGGCTATAACTTTTTACTGATATTCAATTTTAGTGATCTCAGTACTATTAGAAAGCTTAGACAATATATACAGCTTTCATGTTGTCTAATTTTTCAAATCCGAACCAGAATCAAGTCCAAAACTCATGTTTTTCAGCAAGTTTACACATTATGAATTACCCATCCATTTTAACATGTGCCAAATTATAAAATATTATTTTATTCCTTAAAATCTTATTCTTATTATATAAAACAACTCTTATTCATTATATTCTTTAGCTCATTCATAATTTCTCTAGAGAAGCATACCCCATTTTTTCTTCTCTAATTCACTCTAAGACAAGAAGGATTCTTGTTATTTTTTCAAGCAATCATCAAGACAAGTCTCTAACTTCCTTCTTCTTTCAGTTTTGAAATCTTACATGAATTTTCTCTTCTCAACTTCGAAATCCATGAACAAGTTAGGTTAGATTTGATGCTTTTGACTTGATTAAGGGTGTATATTCATTCATTTCATGATCTAATGACATGGATTGAATCATTAATTGATTAGAACTATCAGATTTACAAATGGGTCATTTTTGGACGAATCTTGATAAGGGTGGAAAGCTTAATTTGTGTAATTTGGTGTGTTTAAATTATGATATGTGATGCTCTATTATGGATTGTTTGTTGGATAAGTTTGATTTACTGAATTTTGGAAATATGATTCATTGTTGCTATATCCAAATGTAGTGAGGTGCTTAAGAAAGTTGAGTATTGTGTTTGGGGTGATAATATATTATGGACCATGGACTGAATAATTTGAATTTGTTTAATGTGGTAACAGTTTCTCTCATGGCCGAATTTGGCAAGTTAGTAGAAATATTATATGTGTCGGTCGAATTTAGAAAGCTTGAAAGAAGGCTTGTATATGTTATTATGGATACCATAAGTAATAAAGTTATACTTATATTGATGAATGTAGTGTTAATTATTAGTTGGATGTGTATATTATGGTCATGTTAGTGTGTGTGAGAGATTGTTGTTGAAAGGGATAACTGTAGGCACTGCATTTTTGCATATAAGTCCCGATGATGAGTCTCGTATGGAGACACTACCTCTTTGATTGTGAAAGCAGCGGGAAACGTACGTCGGAGGGGCAAAGTTGGAAATTAGTATTTGGTCGGATTTAACTCGCTTATTTCGCTTCGGGTTCGCTTGTTGGACCACTATTTTAAAACACACCAAACCCAATAAAACACATTCAAAAATAATTAAAATATTTAAAACACATCTCACAATTAAATAATTAAAACATTTAAAATACGTGTCACAAATAAATAAAATACATTAAATAAACTTAAATCACATTCACAAATTAAATCACCTTCCTAAATTAAATTAAATCCCTTTTCCTAAAATACATAAATCACTTCCCCAAATTAAAAGATTTCCTCATCACATACTAAATTAAAAGATATCCCCAATTAATACACAAATTCTATTCATTCTCTAACAAGGTAAACCCCCTCCATTTGCCTATAAAAATAACCATTCTCCACACATTCAAACCCTGGCTGATTCTCACTAAAAACACAAAGAAATAAACTCCGTAAGCGGCACCAATAACCAGGTCTCTCCCAATCTATTCACGCACCACCCTTCCACTCATCCCCAATCAACAAATACTTCCCCACGTTCAGCCCTCAATTCAAGTAAGCCCACCAATGCCTTCAACACAGCTCACACCACCTTTCACGTGAAGTCCCCACGCCACAGCCAGCACCTTAGCCTCACGTTCAAACAGCTCACGCCACCTTTCATAAAATCCCCCACCACACTGTCATAAGACGCATACTGCTCATTCACGTAAGTGGACCACACAAAGCCCTCATCACGCCAACACTCATCCCCCTTGCCTCACCTTAATAACCTACACTCAGCCAGCCCATTCAACAATACGTAAGAACCCTTCTTCCCCCTGCCTCAAACACGTCACAACCATTAACGCACCCAGCTCACCGACCCAAAAATCTGCCAGCTGCTGCCTCACAAATTGCTACCTACTTCACGCCCTTGCCTTTGTTCACGAGCAGATCCACAGCACACACTCACTTCCGCAAATACCCTTGCAAATTCAGCCAGCTCACTGCCGCGAATAAGCCCTATGCCCTCCAGAAAACACACCCAGAAATAGTCCTAAAACCACATCAAAAACTGCCCAAAACTATCCAGTAAAACTGCCCAAAACTGCCTAGTAAAATTGCCCAAAACAATCCCCGAAACTGCCCAAAATTGCACCCCAAAACTGCCCAAAACACCCCCAAAACAGCCCCCGAAACTGCCGAGAATAGTCCCTTAACACACCTGAAACAGTGACCAGAAAAATATAACAAAAACAGCAGCGAAACGGAGTGAAAACAGCAGCCCGAATATCAAAACAGCGATGAAAGACGTTGAGTTAGTGAATCGGAAAAGTTACGGATCATTCACCCTTCCAACGGACGTGTAACGCCCTTTCGTGAGAGGAAAAAATAGGTTAGTCCTGAGGGCACCTTTTTATTTATTATCTTTCTTTTTATTTTTGTTTATTTTAAAATATTATCGTATGAGAGTCGTTTGAGGCATGATGTGATTGTTGGATGAGCGGAATATGTGCTCCCTTTTATGGTATATCAGATGGAAACCCGGACGTAAATTTCGTAGCCGATTCCGAATGGACGGTATTGCGGTCTGCACTCAGGATACAATGCCACGTACCACTTAAGAGACACTTATTTCATTTCATCCAAACTGAGCATGATGTAGTTCTTAGGATATTTATTGTTTAAAGCATGCATTAGCCTAGTTTATTATTTATTTTCAAAGCATGATTACGTTATTTTTTTGCATGATATTTTCTTTAGTTTATATCTATGTTTAATTAGTTATTCGTTGTTTTGATTGAACGGTTTAATGTGCTCATTGTGTGATATTGTATGTTTGTCGTTTAAAGACTTACTTTCAAGCATGTAAACTTAGATTAGGAGTTATTTTGATGAATACAAACTAGACATAGGTTACCATTGAGCATGAATATTGAGTAGACTTGGTTAGTTTATTGCACAAATCATATCATCACAAGTGACATAAGTAAGGGACCATTCTGAACCCAACGGTTTGAGGTCTTCCCTTGCGAGGGGTGAGTGCAGCCTTAAATCTTTGTCACAGTTCACACTGGGTGGCGACTCCATGTTATTTCTCCGGTTTAGTTCCTCCGTGGACTATTCCGTACTCCCACCTAGGCCGCGAGCCTAGAACAGCGTCGTCAACATTCTGTGTCCTACAATAACGTTGATGATGATCAATGGGTGTGGTATATGTGGCCAAGTATGTGAATACAAATAAGACATGATGTGTGTTCATGGTGGCAATATAAGTAAGTTATTAATGACTAGTTTAATGTTGGAAGTGTTAATGTTGATATTGATAGTAGTTATAATGATGTGTGATGGCCCAAACCCTTGAGTGGGGAGTCCTAGTTGTGGGCAATCCTTCGTCAGTGAGAGCCTTTGTCCGCACTCCCGTAAACCCACATGAGAACCATAGTTGTAAAACTGGTAGAAATTATTTATTTCATGCTTATATGTTGGACCATCGTCATTTGGATCTAGTTGGACACCTTGTCAAGAGATATGAACTTGTTGGGCCATTTAAACTGGGACGAGTTCATGTCATTTGACAGTTTGGCCAAAAGCTTCTAAAATGCCGGTGGGCCGCTTTGTGTTTAGGCCTTTTATCATTTGAAGTTATTTAATCATGTTATCGCAAAGTATAAACTTGTTGGGCCTTTTCAACTGGGCAAGTTTACACCGCGCGATGGTGTGATTAAATACTTTAAAATGATAATGGGCCGACTTATATATCTCATACATCATACGCATATCATGCATCTCATGCATACACGCATCATGTTAACCTTTGTGTCTTAAAAGCCATCATAGACATCTGTTGGGTTAGGAAGAAGAAAGAATTATCAAGAAGAGTTTAGCAAACGTGGATATCGGGGAAAGAGAAATCGAGAAACAGAAAACCTTACGGCAAAGATAGAAAGACCCCTTCAAAAAAAGAAAAAAAGAACAAAAAAAAAAGAGAGAGAAGAAAATTATTTATTTTTAGTCCTTGATAGTTAGACATAAGTCCGATGATGAAATTGATTGCTTTAGGGTGAAATCTTAGAAATGATAAACTCTTGATATGCTTTTATCTGATACTTTGAGTGATTGATCTATGTTAGACTCGTAAGCACTTGATTATGGTTCGTAGTAGTGAAAACCTGAGTAGTTAGTAAAGTGACTAGTTGAAGAAATTACGGGTCGATGAATGACCGTTTGCTTAGATGTCTATCCTAACTTGCTTGTGTTATGATGTGTGGTATGGTTGAAAAAAAAAATCTCTAAAGAAAAGAATTGAACCACCTATAATAGATAAGCGTGAAGCTACCCATGGGCGAGTATTAGGACCACCATGAGGAGAAATGCTACCTTAAAGGGTAGGTGTGTTGGAAAGAAAAAAAAAAGAGAAAAGGAAAAAAAACGAAGTTCAAAAAGAAATAAAAAGAGACAAAGGAAAAGAAAGATAAAACCATACCACGTTGAGCACGAAAAAGCAATTGCAGAGCATAACTGAGACATCTAGGTTGGTTTGACCCATCGATCTCGATTTTTGAAACGAAATCATCGAGTTAGCTTACCTAAGGATGAATCTGCGAAGGAACCTTTGCACACACACATTTTGAGTCTAGCATAGATCATTTATTCAAAAACTCAGATTTGAGTAGCATTGAGTGTTTTGAATGTTCTCTGGTTTCATTACTGGGCATTCCTTGAGGACGATAATATGTATAACTATTGGGACTATTTCGTAGCCTGTGGTATAGTATGATGATATGGAAGGCCCCACCATGTGGTTCATCTTGACCAAGTGCAAACAGCGGAGAACAGAAAGCTAAATCAAGACTGGGAGCGACCAGTCTACCACCACGTGAATAAGAAGAATAATAAGAAATTGAGTCATGAGACCAGAGAGAAGACTGAACAATCACCTGGAGAACTGGTGGAAGACCTAACCCAGCGGAATAGGAAATTCATTCATGCATGCATAGTTTGCATTTCTTTTTTGCGTTTATTTTATTTTGTATTCACAGGTTTCAAAGAAGAAAAAGAGAAAGCGGCAAAGACAAGCCAACCAGAATCAGCAGCATATGAGTAGTAGTTTTGGGAATGAGTCTCAGGGTTGAGGCCCATATCATTTTCAGTTTTAGGGATGAGTCCCAAGGTTGAGGCCCACATCACCAGCAGTTTCAGGATACCAGGGTCGAGGCCCACATCGCCAACAGTTTTCAAGAATGAATCCCAAGGGCCGAAGCCCATTATCAGCAGTTTTCGAGAATGAATCCCAAGGGCCGAGGCCCACATCGTCAGAATTTGGAATGGATCTAGGGAATAAATCCCAAGGGCTGAGGCCCACGTCGTCAGAATTTGGAATGGATCCAGGGAATGAATCCCAAGGCCGAGGCCCACGTCGTCAGAATTTGGAATGAATCCAGGGAATGAATCCTAGGGCCAAGGCCCATGTCGTCAGAATTTGGAATGAATCCAGGGAATGAATCACAGGGCCGAGGCCCACGTCGTCAGAATTTGGAATGAATACCAGGGCCGAGGCCCACGTCGTCAAAATTTGGAATGAATCCAGGGAATGAATCCCAAGGGCCGAGGCCCACGTCGTCAGAATTTGGAATGGATCCAGGGAATGAATCCCAAGGCCGAGGCCCACATCGTCAGAATTTGAAATGAATCCCAGGGCCGAGGGCCACGTCATCAGAATTTGGAATGAATCCCAGGGCCGAGGCCCACGTCGTCAGAATTTGGAATGAATCCAGGGAATGAATCCCAGGGCCGAGGCCCATGTCGTCAGAATTTCGAATGAATCCAGGGAATGAATCCCAGGGCCGAGGCCCACGTCGTCAGAATTTGGAATGAATCAAGGGAATGAATCCCAGGGCCGAGGCCCACATCCGCATCAGTTTAGGGTGATGCCCACATCAGTATCAGTTTGGGGCGAGGCCCACATTAGCATCAGTATCAGTCTTTCCGGGTATGGCACTCTGGGACGAGGCCCACATCTTTATCGGTATCAGTCTTGCCGGGTATGGCACTCTGTGGTGAGGCCCATATCTTTATCAGAATCAGTCCTGCCGGTTATGGCACTCTGGGGGCGAGGCCTGCATCACATCAGTATCAATTTGGGGGCGACGCCCGCATCAGTTTCAGTCTGGGGCGAGGCCCACGTCAGTATTAGTCTGGGGCGAGGCCCAAATCAGTATTAGTTGAGGGCGAGGCCACGTCAGTATCAGTTGAGGGCGAGGCCCACATCAGTATCAGTTGAGGGCGAGGCCCATATCAGTATCAGTTTTGGGGGGCGAGGCTTACTACATCATCAATTTCTGGGCGAGGTGCCCAGGGTCGATGTGCCCCCGTTGTCGGTTGCAGTTCCGGGATGCGTCCCAGGGTCGAGGGCCCACTGCATCATCAGTTGTAGTTCCGGGATGCGTCCCAGGGTCGAGGACCTATTATATCATCAATTTCTGGGCGAGGCCCACTTTGTCAGCGGTATTGGGTCGAGGTGCCCAGGGTCGAGGTGCCCCCGTTGTCGGTTGCAGTTCCGGGATGCGTCCCAGGGTCGAGGGCCCACTGCATCATCAGTTGTAGTTCCGGGATGCGTCCCAGGGTCGAGGACCCACTATATCATCAATTTCTGGGCGAGACCCACTTTTTCAGCGGTATTGGGTCGAGGTGCCCAGGGTCGATGTGCCCCCGTTGTAGGTTGCAGTTCCGGGATGCGTCCCAGGGTCGAGGGCCCACTACATCATCAGCACAGTTCACATTCGGTGATTCGGGAACAAATCTCAGGGGTCGAGGCGCCTCACCACCATATCCACTCAGTTCAAAGCAGCAGGCTAGTTAGGTGGCAGCTGGCGAGCCAGGTAAGTAAAAATGCATTGCACGTACTTTGAAAGGATTGTCATTGTCACAACCTGCACAAGTCCCATCAAAGTGGGGGCGACTTTAGGCACTACATTTTTGCTTATAAGTCCCGATGATGAGTCTCGTATGGAGACACTACCTCTTTGATTGTGAAAGCCGCGGGAAACGGACGTCGGAACGGCAAAGTTGGAAATTAACATTTGGTCGGATTTAACTCGCTTGTTTCACTTCGGGTTTGCTTGTTGGACCTCTATTTTAAAACACACCAAACCCATTAAAACACATTCAAAAATAATTAAAATATTTAAAAACACATCTCACAAATTAAATAATTAAAACATTTAAAATACGTGTCATAATTAAATTAAAACAAATTAAATTAAACTTAAATTAAATTAAATTAAATCACATTCACAAATTAAATCACCTTCCTAAATTAAATTAAATCTCTTTCCTAAAATACATAAATCACTTCCCCAAATTAAAAGATTGTCTCATCACTAACTAAATTAAAAGATATCTCCAATTAATACACAAATTATATTCCTCTCTAACAAGGTAAATCCCCTCATTTTGCCTATAAAAATAATCCTTCTCCACACATTCAAACCCTGGCTGATTCTCACGAAAAATACAAAGAAATAAACTCCGTAAGCCGCACCAATAACCAGGTCTCTCCCAATCTATTCACACACCACCCTTCCACTCATCCCCACTCAACAAACACTGCCCCACGTTCATCCCTCAATTCACGTAAGCCCACCAATTGCCTTCAACAGCTCACCACCACCTTTCACGTGAAGTCCCCACGCCAGAGCCTGTACCTTAGCCTCACGTTCAAACAGCTCACGCCACCTTTCACAAAAAGCCCCCACCACACTGCCATAAGACGCATACTGCTCATTCACGTAAGTTGACCACACAAAGCCCTCTCATGCCAACACTCGTCCCTCTTGCCTCACCTTAATAACCTACACCCAGTCAGCGCATTCAACAATACGTAAGGACCTGCTTCCCCCTGCCTCAAACACGTCACAACCCATTAACGCACCCAGCTCACCGACCCAAAAATCTGCCAACCGCTGCCTCACAAATTGCTACCCTTCACGCCCTTGCCTTTGTTCACGCGCAGATCCACAACACACACTCACTGCCGTAAATACCCTTGTAAATTCAGCCAGCTCACTACCGCGAATAAGCCCTCTGCTCTCCAGAAAAACACCCCAGAAACAGTCCTAAAACCACATCAAAAACTGCCCAAAACTGTCCAGTAAAACTATCCAAAACTGCCTAGTAAAACTACTTAAAACAGTCCCCAAAACTACCCAAAACTGCACCCCGAAACTGCCCAATACAGTCCCCAAAACAGCCCCCAAAACTGCCGAGAACAGTCCCTTAACACACCTGAAACAGTGACCAGAAAAATATAACAAAAACAGCAGCGAAACGGAGTGAAAAACAGCAGCCCGAACATCAAAACAGTGAGAAAAGACGTTGAGTTAGTGAATCGGAAAAGTTACGGATCATTCACCCTTCCAACGGACGTGTAACGCCCTTTCGTGAGACGAAAAAAGAGGTTAGACCTGAGGGCACCTTTTTATTTATTATATTTCTTTTTATTTTTGTTTATTTTAAAATATTATCGCATGAGAGTCGTTTGAGGCATGATGTGATTGTTGGATGAGCGGAATATGTGCTCCATTTTGTAGTATATCGGATGGAAACTCAGACGTAAATTCCATAGCCGATTCCGAATGGATGGTATTGCGGTCTGCACTCGGGATACAATGCCACGTACTACTTAAGGGACACTTATTTCGTTTCATCCAAACTTATATTTGAGCATGATATAGTTCGTAGGATATTTATTGTTTAAAGCATGCATTAGCCTAGTTTATTATTTATTTTCAAAGCATGATTACGTTATTTTTCTGCATGATATTTTGTTTAGTTTATATCTATGTTTAAGTAGTTATTCGTTGTTTTGATTGAATGGTTTAATGTGCTCATTGTGTGATATTGTGTGTTTACCGTTTAAAGACTTACTTTCAAGCATGCAAACTTAGATTAGGAGTTATTTTGATGAATACAAACTAGACATATGTTACCCTTGAGTATGAATGTTGAGTAGACTTGGTTAGTTTATTGCACAAATCATATCATCACAAGTGACATAAGTAAGGGACCATTCAGAACCCAACGGTTTGAGGTCTTCCCTTGCGAGGGGTGAGTGCGGCCTTAAATCTTTGTCCCAGTTCACACTAGGTGGCGACTCCATGTTATTTCTCCGGTTTAGTTCCTCTACGGACTATTTCCTACTCCCACCTAGGCCTCGAGCCTAGAACAGCGTCGTCAACATTCTTTGTCCTACAATAACGTTGATGATGATCAATGGGTGTGGTATATGTGGCCAAGTATGTGAATACAAATAAGACATGATGTGTGTTCATGGTGGCAATATAAGTAAGTTATTAATGACTAGTTTAATGTTGGAAGTGTTAATGTTGATATTGATAGTAGTTATAATGATGTGTGATGGCCCAATATAGAGTTGGCCGAGAGTAGCTTAGTAAGTAACCATACATAGTAAAACATGTAATAATTGTTTCATGCTCAAGGATTTGAGTACTTTTACGATGTTGGATTCAGCGATAAGTTTAGTTACGTTCATGCACTTATTGGGCCCATAAGAATTTAATTAATACGTTCTCTTACCGTTAGAATGCACGTTAAAGTTCCACTTTTCTTAATAGTATGCATTCATGTAAAAGTTTAGAATCATGAGAGTCCCAAAATACTAATCATTCTTGAAAATCATACTTTATAGATACCACGCAGGATCTCCTACTCATTACCACAAGATCTCTCGAGCAATAGGCTCAGCTTCAATTTGTGAATAAATGTACACTTTTCACTTTTTTAGTATAATATATGTTTTATGGATTAAGTTTTTAGTTTTAAGATATGTTTAGGTTATCAAGATTATGTTATCTTTATATATATGCCTTCAGCTATGTTTACAAGTTCGTTGAATTTTATGGCTATGATTTCTAGGTTCATGGTTACATATTTCAAGTTAATTTATATGTTTTATCTTATTATTTGTATTTGTTTAGCAAGTTTATGTTATTGGGTATTTTACAAGTGATATAAGTATTGTCAAACCACCAGTATCGAGCAATCCCCTCATGTTTAACATCACAGGTTCACTCACATCGACTTATGGGGCTTTGATCACCCCCATAGGCTCACACATGTTAATGTTCATGTTCATGTTCACGTTCACGATCCCTTGCCTATGGAGTGCCAAGTTATGCTAGGTAGGTTTTATGCCCCAAGCCAGAACATTGGTGAGACATTTCATAACAACAGATTTTTCTATATGTATTTCATAATACATGTAATTTAAGTTAACATGTTTTCAAGTATAATGATTATTTCCCTTACAATTCAGCTTTCACGTAGAATAAAATATTTTATATTATTTTTAACTTCCATCATTCACTCACTAAGTCATATACACCCCTACAGTTTTAGTTGTGGATGCAGGTTCAGTCTCAACTTCCAGAATTTCAAGTTCGGGGGAGATGGGAACCAACTACAGTCATTAGTGATGCATGTCACGGGGACCACATATCATGTATAGTTGTTAGGATATGCCAAAAGGCCGGATAAGGTTATTTGTATTATGTTATGTGTATGTATTATTGTGTAGTGGGTCATTGGACAAATATATGTATATATCGGTAATAAATATGTACATTAACATGTCATTACATATGTGGTTGTATGTATGCTATTGGCAATAAGGTATACAGGTTTTATCTAAGTCCAATAAGTTATTGTTGTTGGGATTCTATACGGAATTACAGGGTTAATGCAGCGTAACGCGGAAAACAGATTTTTCTGATTTCAAAATTTTATCTTGGAATAATTAAATAAACTAATTTATTAATTAACTAATACTTAAAATGTGAAATTTAACCCAAGAAGTCAAATTTCTATTATTACTGAATTGCCCTAATATTTTATAATTTGATTATTTTGGTCCTTAATTATCAAATACATATTTAATTGATTGCAAATCAATCCCAAAATGATTTATACATGTCTAATACATGAAAATATAATTTACAACACAAATCCCCACTTTTTCTACAAATACCGAGAGCACCACAAAATTTTCATTAATTACGATTTGACCCCAAATGTTCAAAATATGTCAAGACCAAATCCAATCAATTCCAAATTTAATATACATCATATATACATCAAATTAAATCACATATATGAAAAGCCCCAAAATTGGAAAAAGGTTATGAACCATAATTTTATAATTTCCTCAAATTGATAAATGAAACCAATTTCAACAAATTCAACACTTTAATTTAATCCATACCACACCAATCAAGTCTCACCATCATGGAACACAATTTACTTTAAATAACAATTATTTCAATTTTGTTAAATTTCAATTGGAACGCAATTTACTTTAATATAGTTAACATTTATCTTCCATAAAGTAAATACAAAAACAGATCAATTGAATTAAGCCATTAAAAAGTGAAAATCAGTACTAAAGATATTTATTTTATTAATTAGTTTAATTATTTAACAATTAAATAATTAAATATAAATATCTTAAATATATGTATTATATTTACATTAAATATCGCAAATACATATATTAATTATATACGTCAAATATCACAATTTGATATTTAATTAATGTGTATTTAATAATATCAAATATTAAATACAAAAACACATTAATTTGGAAATGACGATTAGGTCCCGAAAGCATGTATTATTTGTTTAACCATGAAATGAGTTATAAATAATCAGTATTATTCATAAAGGTGGCCCTAGTGCTCTACGAGTATATCTCATTAATGAGACTCTCTAGGTTCAGGCATATCCATAACGAAATCAAATTTCATGTCCATAATTCACACACCCATAAATTATGACGAACACAGATAAACTCTCTAAACCATTCGGGTCTATGTCACTGTATACGTATAATCCCTCTGTCACAAGTATCTGGATTATTCTAGAGATATAGATACAAATGTAAAATCTATATAAATATAATCGCATCGACATTTCAATTAGCAATCCCTTAATAACACTTAGAACTGATTTCTACAGTGTACCACTATAACGATCGGAAATCCCGACTACTGTTACATTGTGAGACGAGTATTATATAATATAAATTATGTTTAAGCACAAATATATTCATGGAACGACTTTGGGGATAATCGATAGATCTCTCAAAATTCCAATGTGAATCTGTATTATGTTCCGCTCCGAACAGCCCATGGTATTTGGGTGTAACTTTCTCATACGAACTTTGATTTTAATGAATTTTATATCACAAGAAAATATGAGATCGAGGGCTATAACTTCCTCGTTGAATTATTTTCCAAATTCAGACCGAAATGGGTCAAAAATCGACATGACCGAAATTGCTATAGTAACCTCGAGAATTAACTAGAAATTGGGTGATGTGGCATCATCTCAACCATTTATTCCATCACAAAATCAACCTTTCTTTCTCTATATATAACACATTATTCACCCTCTTCTTCATCAACAAAAAATATAAGGGTGAAAGGAAGTTCTTCAAATTTGTTTTCTCATTTTTCAAGCAAATTTTGGAAGTAATATGTGATGAGTTCAAGTCCATCTCATGCAAGTAAGTTCCTTATGACTTTCCTTTTCTATTTTCAGTTTTGAGTTTGATTTGTTGAAGCCTCATTTTGCAATTTGCTTTACCCTAGCAAAGAAAGTTGTATAGTTAGCTTTGATAGAGTTGGCAACATGTATTTTGGGTAAAGTTTTGAAGTTATAAACATGTAACAAGGATTGTAAGAATATGAATGTAATTGGGGAATTATGCTTAGTGATCATAGAATTTTAGATAATTGTTAGTGAATGGGAGGTGATATGAGATGAGTTTTGAAGTTGGAAAAGTTCCTATGTGATAGTCTTAGCTTAAAGACACGAGGAATTGTTGAGTATGTCATAATAAAGTGGAAAACTTTGGCCCTAAAACTGGCCTCACGTCGCGAAGCCATGAACCTCGTGTTGCGACGCGTTCTAGAAAATAGGCCTCAAATTCAGTTCTATCTTATGTGCGTCGTGACGCGCATGGATTTGCATTGCGACATGAACCAAAACCAACCTTTCTGTTTTAGTCTTCTCCAGGCCGCGTCACGACGAGCGTGTCTTGGTGTCGCGACGCACGACCATTTTCCAGGACATAATTTTTTTAATAAATCTAATTTCAACCTAAAATATTAGAGACCACTTGAAAGGCTTCGTATTATCGTATATAAATGTGAGTTACCATAGCAAAAATGTAGATCATTATATAGCGATGATACTTTTGGAATATATCATTTGATGTGAATCTAATTAAGTTGTCCATTGAAGGTCATCGCAGGAACCACAAAATATTTTGGCGAAGTGACGTTTTGTTAGCGGAACTTCAAAACAGTGAGTGGACACTCTTTCCTTAAATTGATTTTTTGATTTTATTGTTTTAATATTAGACTTAATTTTTACGCTTTAGGACGTTAGTTGATTTTCATTACAGTTATTTCATGAAAGGTTATGTTCTATGTTATGTTTGAGAAAAGAAATATTTTTTAAACATGAGTTATATATTTTCGAGGCATGAGGGAAAAATCCACCTCAGTATGTAACTTGTATAAACATGAAATTGACTGACAACACATGTGCATATGTAGAGGACCGGGGGGACGACGATACGTAACACCCCCAGATCCTAGTTCAGGAATAGGGATGAAAGATGCCCATAGATCCTAATTTCAGTGCTTGGAGGGTAGTATAGATCTGCACCCCTAGTTCTAGTTCAGTGGCTTGGAGACGGTGATATGTAATGCCCCAAGACCACTAATTTCAGGGACAACAGTGGCGTACTTTGGGGCACGACGATACATAACGCCTCAAAGTCTTGGTTTTACATTCTTGGCTCTAGCTAGGCGTATTGGGGGATGGTGATATGTAATGCCTATATGTCAAGTTTTTCAGATACAAACCAGTTTTCAAATATCCGATTTTTCAGAAAACAGTTTTCAGAAGATAGATACTAGAAATGGTTTTAGAAACAAACATTTCAGAAACAGTTTCCAAAATAGATCCTTCGGATTTAAGTTTATAGAATCAGACTTTCAAAAGTAGATTTCAGAAAAGTTAAGTTTTATAAAAGAAGTTCTAGACAAGTTTTCTAAAAATAGTTCAAAGTTTTCAGATAAGCAAAATAATTTTCATATAATTTTTTTTAAAGGACCTTGGTTTCTGAATTAAATATTTTCATTATAGTATTCCAGTATTTATCGTCCACTCATTTAGATCGTTCAAATGATCTAACCCCCTCACAGTGTTTTATTTTGCAGGACCTTGGAGGTCGAGCTCAGTGTTGGACAGTTATGACCCATAGCATCACTATTTGTACAGATCATAGTGTTGTTGTACAAATTAACTATGTGACAAAGGAGATTGCACTCTTATCATTTATAATTAGATCACCTTAGATATATAAATGATAGGAGGTCCTTATGATTTGTTCCTAGATTGAGAATGATATGAGACAATATCAATCAACGAAGGATAAATCATTAAACATCCCTAGTCAGAGCATTGTCGAGATTGGACATCGATAGATGCGTAAAAGACTAGTATTACACTTGTGCGTGTTATGTGAGACATAACGGCATAGTTCTCGTATATCTGGGTATAGGATACTCAGGCAAGTGTAATAGGAGGTTGTGTTTCACCGATGGTACAGGAAACAGCTTCGCTCTGGATTAGACCACCGCAGAATCCCATTGGTAGTATGACTTTGTGTCTGTGGGAGTCTGAAATCAGGGTAGATGTATTTGGTCTTAACCTGAGACTTGCGCCGCTAATACTTGCGACAATCAATATACTTTAGTTTAGGTCTTCTAGGGCTTTAACAGGTTCTGTGTACGCCGATGCTGGGTATATTGAGAATCGTAGTGTATTGGGTGTGATGTCAAGACGGAAGTGTCACTCCAGTCATATGGAGATGATGGTCACGTAGGATACGGTATTAGTGCTATTATATGCTGCGCGGCTATCGGGATATTATGACTCGGTCATGTATATCTGATTATAGAGACTAGTTACCAGACATCCGACATGTGCTTCGTACGGGGCAGACACATATCCAGCCCCAGGCCTAGCACGTGATTATCCGATACTGGATCGAAATACGCAATACTACGTATACTACGCCTGATGTAGATCACATATTCCTGTAAGAATATTTCCGGAGAATTGGGTAGGCATGGCGCTTTGCTAGAGGCCAACCTTGTCTTGTAAATTGGTAAAATGTAATACTTGGTATTTACGTGTTCGGATAGTCCGACGACCGAATTTACTGCCAACATATCCGGAGATCTCATGGGTTGCTTCCCAATGATACACCGATGACGTATGACTCACGTTATATATTAATCTGGGATTAATTAGAAGAGAGAGAAAATTAATCTAGGATTAATTGCGGAGATATCTTACTTAGGATAAAATATCGATTTAAAAAGAGAAAACGATTAATTTTGAATTAATCGATAAATAATATATTCGATATATTAAACGAAATTGGATTTCGATTAGGAATTAAAATTAGATTTTAATTCGGGCACTTGAATTAATTAGAATTAATTCTCGAGCGACGTGATTAGTAAATTGGATTTATTAATGAGGCATCGAGAAAATCGTTAATTTAGAATTATCGAAACCGAGCTCGGAATGTGTTTGCGAAGTTACGTCGATTTTGAATCACGTGCCGCAAGTCGCATCGTAAATCACATCGCAAGTCATAAAACTCAAATCACCTTTTGGAAAAGTAACTTTGACTCTTTGACTATGACCTTTAAGATTTGGAGGGAAATTTTGGGGGGAAAAGATTTTGAATTTTTGGAAAAGTTAATGCTTTTCCTTTTCACCTTTTACCAAGGGTAAAAGAATTAAATAAAGTATTACATTTGTTTTATTGTTTTTAAAAAGCATAAAAATAAATGGTAAATGCTTTAGTATTTTTGGAAAATATATAAGTGAAGTGTTGGACACCTTTTCCCTTAACCTAATTCATTTTCTCCATCTCTCTTCCTCTCTACAAGGTCACGCCCAAGGCAGAAAACTGGCCTTGGTTGGCCGAAAATGGTGATGCATTTTTGAGGGTTTTGTGGCAAAATCCAAGTGCTAGCACACTCCTAAGAGGTATACGAAGGTGTTAGGGAAACTCACCCACGAGCCGGGAATCATTTGACGTAAATTCGAGGCTCAAATCTCAGCTCAAAACTGAAATTCTTGGACAAAAATCTGCTGCAGTGAGCGCCTAACCAGTGAGCTTTTTTTGAAGTTTTATTCGTCGTTTCGTCTCAACCGATCAATGTAAGTATTCCGCAAATTCCTTGATATGTATTTCACACATCTTCATGCTTGTTTGATGATCTTGGGACCTAGAATAAAACCAACAATGACATCAAGAGACTAGGTTCAAGCATGAAAGTTTAGGGCTTAAAATTTGGGTATTTTGTATTTGAGCATGATTTGAATAAATTGGATGTTTAAGTATGCTTAATACATGTTTAATTGAATATTGATTAGATCAATTTCATGAATTAATGTTTGAAACATTTTTCCCCAATATTAATGTTGGCCTAAAATGATAAATTGGGTATTTTGAATTTGAGCATGATTTTATGAAATTGGATAATTAAGTATGCTTAAATATGGTTGAATTGAAGATTGATTGGATCAATTTCATGAAAATGTGATTGGATCATTTTTCCCCCATTTGCTTAAGGTGGCCGAATGTAATAAGCCCTAATTGTCTTGGAATTTTGATTTTTTGTTCATTAGATGAATTGGAAATCATTTGGGTATATGATTTAATGTCGATTGTGTAATTGATTGGATTGAATTTGAATCAGACATAAAATCCCCAAATTGCCAAGACTTGAAGCATGAAAATGGGTTTGATTTTTCATTAAATGTGTGGACATGTGATAATGAAATTGTGCATGATTAATTGTATAAATTAATGTTTTAGAAATGTTAATTTGGGTAATTAATCATGTAATACACTTTAGGTTAATTGAATGTGAAATTGGATTTTTGTATTTAATTAATTGGGCCTTAAAATTGGATTTGGGCTTTTAAAGTTGTCATTGGGCTTGTTGGGCTTTGTTGTACAAAGTTAGGTTTAGGCAAATTGGATTGGATCCAATTGGGCCCAAAACCGCTTCCATAAAGCCCAAATGCGATTTAATGAACCTTTAAAGTTTAATTGGGCCTAATGGGCCAAGATTGATTTATGGGCTTATGGGGTAAATCCCGGATTGGATTTTGGTTATTCGGTTTGACCCGAGTTGACCAAAAGTCCACGCCTTAAGAAATCAATTAAAAGCCCATTGGACTTTAATTGAATTGACGTTGGACGTTAATCGGTCTTTGAGACGCGTTGCGATTAAATTTGGAATTTATTCGTAAAAGGTTTATTATTAAAGTGTAATATTTAATTTGGAATTAAATAATGAATTAGAATTGAATGCATATTAAATTGGATTTAATGACGTAGTTTAATTTAATTCGAGAATTCGTACTTTGAGTACTTATTCGCAAAACGAGTTTGACTCGATCAAAATCAAATCGTTGTTTGAACATTGGATGATCACTAATTATCAGATTAATTAATTTGATTAGATTGATTGATAACATGCTCGTGTGAATACTTGGTTGTGATGAATGAATAGTGTATATCGGATGGATATTAGTCGGGTGGGGGCAATTTTGGAAATTGTTGTAATAAATTTGATTTATTAAATTGGACCTGCGTGTCCAGCCTTATCACCTCTATTCTATTTGTATTCTCTTCTCACCTATTCCCCTCAATGTATATGAGGTTTCTTTAGAAGTGTAGTGTAACGGGTAGAAGTAATACAAGTGCTAGTTATGAGAGAGATAAAAGAGAGATTTGATCTAGGATCAATATGTTAAGTATCCATCCGCATATCATTATTGTTTATTTTCATATGCGCTTTATTATGTATTTAGAATGCATGTTTAAGGGTGTATGATGATGAGACCTTAACAAAGATAATAAATTGGTAGCCAATTTGCACGCGAAAAACCCTCATCAAATATCATGCATTTTTCCTTCCATTGAGTGATTCATACTCAAGATCCGAGATTGGCATTGGGTTGTTGGCCAAAGTCAAGCCATTTTTCCGTCGAAGATGTGTTTGAATCACGAGAGTTTTATTCTATATTGGTGTCTTGTCCAAGTTGTGGTTTGTTGGCCAAAGTCAAGACCACTTCTTGTCCATCGACATTGATTACGAAGCTTTCCATGGTCAATGGGTCGCGCTTGACTGGGATCATTAAGCTTGTTGTGCCAAAGCCAAGGCTTAGTTGATTCAGAGGAAAAAAGGTTAGGCAATATATTGGATGTATTGGCATATATAAGATATATGTTAAGGATTTGGATATCCGCCTACTTGATCTAGGAATTGGATTGGATCCAATTGATCTTAGAGATCTACCTAGTTAAATATCATACAATTTGTTAGCCAAAGTCAAGATTGTGTGTTATTTAACGGGATCCTAGCCCACTAGGAAACACGGTTTCCCGAGTACTCGACAGAGGGTTAGAGGCTCGCCGAAAAATAGTGGGAGGCAAGAATGGAATTTGCAATACTCGTTCAATTACTTGCCATACGCGCTCAATCAAATATCATTCATCATTATGATTTAAATGTCAGTTAGACTAATATTTAAATCGTTGTTTTATTAAATAGTTGGACTATATATTCAAACTATTCAATTATAGTTGATTTTTTAATTGGATTATAGTAATCAATATAATTGATTTTAATCATTATAATTATTAGTACCTTAATTATTGATTAAATAGTTGGACTATTAAAATCAATATATATATTGAAAGATTGGACATTTAAAACATAATCTTGGATTAAAATGTTTAAATGGTTTAATTTTCAAATTGGAATAATTTCAGGATAGTCCTGGAAATAAATAATAAGTTACTTTATTTGATAAAATAACTTGTTAAGCCTAAGCCCAGAATTAAGAAAAAGTAAAGCATAATCTTTGGAAGGTTTATGCAATGATAACTTTAGTGCTTAAATCCAACATACTTGTCATAAATCTATGTTTAGATTTAAGAAGTATTAAAATTGCAGTTAAAAACTCTTAGAGAGTTAATGACTATTCTCAAGGAGATAAAGTCAAACTTTACAATTAGGCTAATAGCGCAAGGCGCACCTTACTTCAATATTCTAGAAACCCAAGGCTTGGCCGAAGGCTTCTGGAATATTGAAAAAGGTAAAGGTATAATCATTAAGATCTTCTGGGAAGATAAAGAACATATCCCAAAATGACTGTCGTTTGGATATGGCAGACATGAAGGAATTAAAGAAAGAGCAAAGCTCTGACTTTAAATATATTCGTCATTATTATGTTCACTACTAGTATTGAAATTGGATTTTAAATACTTAGTGTGGTACATAAAATATATGTATTGATGTTCAGAATCTGCTGTGAGCAAGATACTGACTTCAAGCTGAGGTTAATCTGCGAATCGGAAACGGGACGAAAGTCGCTGTTTCGACCATAGATACCTAAATTTAGGAACTACCTTCGGGTATGTACTTAAATTAGGAAACTGTTATAATGTAACTAGTTAGACTAGAAACATTATCTCTATATCAGTGTTTAATCCATTGTGGATAAACCTTTATATTCTAGAACACTAAAGTGTTTCATTATATAAAGATGACATTGAGATAAACACATTAGATGTGAATAACAGTATTTATATTTTGAATATAAATAAAATCTCGAACATATAATATGACAAACTAATAGCTCATACTGATCTGATCAGATGAAACTTAAATGTGGCATTGTTGTCTAGGACACAATAAACAAGATTCGTATATCCACACTTTTGAAGAGTGGGTATTAGGACTGATTTGATTATTCAAATAAAGTCTACGAATCTAATTCTTTAGGTAAAGTACCTAAAATATTATTTACTTGGTAATAGTGATAAATGCCATCGATCTGTAAGCCCTATTCATAGTGAAGTTAGTGGGCCCATATCTAGCTAGGCTAGATGTGGATATGAATATTTCGTGTCCTATACGAATGTGGCATCGCGTTATGGTTATATGTTTCTTTTAAAGAACATAAATCGGAAACTTTTAGAGTTTCGACACGAAATAGACAAACAGATCGGCTAAAGTATTAAACCGTCACGGTAAGACCGAAATGGAAAATACTTAAGCAATAAGTTTCACATATACTTGAAAGAGTATAGTATTCTTTCAAATGAGGACTCCTCCCGAGACACGTCAGTTTGACGGTGTGTCCGTACGGAGAAACCGAATTTTGTTGGACATGATAAGGTTTATCATGAGTCGCTCTGAGCTACCATTTCCTTCAACAGATATGCACTAACAGTGCAAAACTTATTTGGAATAAGGTTCCATATTAATTTGTTAGACATAATTCATATTAGATATGATCAGGGATAGAAACAGGGTTTCTCACTCCTAACGATTTGGGTATGCTGGGCATATGTTTGGATGATGCCAAACTAAAACCTAAATCGGATAAGTGCCAAATGTAGGTTATCCTAGGGAAAACCATAAGTATAGTACTTATACAACTCACTGGAGAAAAATTGTAATTGTTGCTCACCATGCGGTCTTCCTTAGAGGAATACCGATATGCAGTGGTAAGTGAGAGGACAGTAAAACTCGATGAAAATCGGAGTGATACTTTTCAAGGCATGAAGTCCTTAATGGAACAAAAACTGGTCATCAAGGATGAACATTTACCATTAATCTTCGTATACATAAGAACCGCGTAGATCAGAGAGAATCAGAAAATGACATAGGGTATGGGTTTCTGATGTCACCTCATAAAGACGTCAATCTTATTAAGGAAGACAAACCGACTACAAATGAGGAAGTAATACAAGGTATCGACTCCCTTTTATGGCAAAGTGCCATGAGTCCGAAATGGATTCCATGTAAAACAACTATGTTAAAATACTAGTTGATGTACCATAAGGCATTGTGCCTATAGGTACTGTATAAGTCTTCAAGGAAGACATACATGGAAGGCAACATACCAACGTACAAAGCTAGGCTTGTAGCGGAAAGGTATCGTTATCAATATTGTGTTGATTACGGTTCAACCTTTTACATGTTGCCACGGTAAATCCATTTGGATAATGCTTGTTGTAGCTGCACGTTTCATTTATGAAATGTGTCAGTTAAAGATCAAAATCGCTTTCCTTAAACGAAAACCTTTTGGAGGATGTTTATAACATCCTGATGATTTTGTCGTACCTAAACCAGCAAACTAGGTTTACGTGTTGTTCGATCCATGTTTGGGTTGAAGCAAGCATAAAGTTCTTAAAACTATTGTTTTGATGTAATCATGATAGTCAACGATTTGATTCAAAACAGAATGATTCTTGTGTGTATGAGAGGGTTAGTGGGAGCACACAGACAGTGGCTGTCCTTAAAATAATGATAATATAATATATTCATTTCTTGGAAATGATATTCCCATAAAATAATCGGTGAAAGCTTGGCTTTCAAGAGAAAATTCTCCGTAGAATTCTCGGGAGAAACAACCTTTATTCTGGGAATAAAGATCTACTAGGATAGATTTAAATTGTTAACACTCTCTGGGAAATTGTACATTAAAATATACGCGACCTGGTGTCTCATACGCTTTGAGCATATGGGGTCACAATCAGGTCAATCCAAGCGATAGTCACTGGATTGATGTTAAGAACATCCGTTAGTATCTTAAATAACTAAGGATGATGTCTTAACTATGGAGAATGAGAACTTGAAGTGACTGGGATCACTGTAGTAAGTTTCCTGAACCGATAAAGACGACTAAAAGTCGCAAACGGTACTGTACAGTTTGAATAACGGTACAGTGAGCTGGAAATCCTCCAAGCAAGATACTGTTACCGGATAAATAACAAATGCGGATTATTGCTGCAGCTGAGGCAGCAATAGAAGCCATCTGGGTCAATAAATAAATCTAATTGGATTAGATATAGTTCTGTTAGCGGCTGAGCTGGGCGTCAGCACAGGCTAAAGAATTAATGGTCTCATCAATGATCCAGATACATACTTTGACTATTCATCTGATTCGTTCGGATCATACATCATGGTGATATGATGATCGAATAAATCGCGTCAGATGATAATCATATAAATCCGCTGACGAAAGTAGTTTCTCAGCAGTTTGAGCCAACCGTACATAGTTTGGGTGTTAGACACTCGAGTGACTGGCTAAAGGCCAAGTGGGAGATTATTGGACAGTTATGATCCATAGCGTCACTATTTGTACAGATCATAGTGTTGTTGTACAAATTAACTATGTGACAAAGGAGATTGCACTCTTATCATTTGTGATTAGATCACCTTAGATATATAAATGATAGGAGGTCCTTATGATTTGTTCCTAGATTGAGAATGATATGAGACAATATCAATCAACGAAGGATAAATCATTAAACATCCCTAGTCAGAGCATTGTCGAGATTGGACATCGATAGATGGGTAAAAGACTAGAATTACACTTGTGCGTGTTATGTGAGACATAACAGCATAGTTCTCGTATATCTGGGTATAGGATACTCAGGCAAGTGTAATAGGAGGTTGTGTTTCACCGATGGTACGGGAAACAGCTTCGCTCTGAATTAGACCACCGCAGAATCCCATTGGTAGTTTGACTTTGTGTCTGTGGGAGTCTGCAATCAGGGTAGGTGTATTTGGTCTTAACCTGAGACTTGTGCCGCTAATACTTGCGACAATCAATATACTTTAGTTGAGGTCATCCAGGGCTTTAACAGGCTCTGTGTACGCCGATGCTGGGTATATTGAGAATCATAGTGTATTGGGTGTGATGTCAAGACGGAAGTGTCACTCCAGTCATATGGAGATGATGGTCACGTAGGATACGATATTAGTACTCTTATATGCTGCGCGGCTATCGGGATATTATGACTCGGTCATGTATATCCGATTATAGAGACTAGTTACCAGACATCCGACATGTGATTTGTACGGGGCAGACACATATCCAGCCCCAGGCCTAGCACGTGATCATCCGATACTGGATCGAAATATGCAATACTACGTATACTACGCCTGATGTAGATCACATATTCCTGTACGGATATTTCCGGAGAATTGGGTAGGCATGGCGCTTTGCTAGAGGCCAACCTTGTCTTGTAAATTGGTAAAACATAATACTTGGTACTTACGTGTTCGGATAGTCCGACGACCGAATTTACTGCCGACATATCCGGAGATCTCATGGGTCGCTTCCCAATGATACACCGATGACGTATGACTCATATTATATATTAATCTGGGATTAATTAGAAGAGAGAGAAAATTAATCTGGGATTAATTACGGAGATATCTTATCTAGGATAAAATATCGATTTAAAGAGAGAGAACGATTAATTTGGAATTAATCGATAAATAATATATTCGATATATTAAACGAAATTGGATTTCGATTAGGAATTAAAATTAGATTTTAATTCGGGCACTTGAATTAATTTAGAATTAATTCTCGAGCGACGTGATTAGTAAATTGGATTTATTAACGAGGCATCGAGAAAATCGTTAATTTAGAATTATCGAAACCGAGCTTGGAATATGTTTGCGAGTTACGTCGATTTTGAATCACGTGCCGCAAGTCGCATCGCAAATCACATCGCAAGTCATAAAACTCAAATCACCTTTTGGAAAAGTAACTTTGACTCTTTGACTTTGACCTTTAAGATTTAGAGGGAAATTTTGGGGAGAAAAGATTTTGACTTTTTGGAAAAGTGAAATGCTTTTCCTTTTCACCTTTTACTAAGGGTAAAAGAATTAAATAAAGAAATTACATTTGTTTTATTGTTTTTAAAAAGCATAAAAATAAATGGTAAATGCTTTAGTATTTTTGGAAAATATATAAGTGAAGTGTTGGACACTTTTTCCCTTAACCTAATTCATTTTCTCCATCTCTCTTTCCTCTCTACAAGGTCACGCCCAAGGCAGAAAACTGCCCTTGGTTGGCCGAAAATGGTGATGCATTTTTGAGGGTTTTGTGGCAAAATCCAAGTGCTAGCACACTCCTAAGAGGTATACGAAGGTGTTAGGGAAACTCACCCAAGAGCCGGGAATCATTTGACGCAAATTCGAGGGACAAAAATCTACTACAGTGGGCGCCTAAACCAGTGAGCTTTTTTTGAAGTTTTGTTCGTCGTTTCATCTCAACCGATCAATGTAAGTATTCCGCAAATTCCTTGATATGTATTTCACACATCTTCATGCTTGTTTGATGATCTTGGGACCTAGAATAAAACCAACACTCGGGAGGATGGATACTGATGGTAGTCACTTGAGGGTCTGAGTCCACCACAGTGTATATAGAGTTACAGTTCAATCAAAGTCATGTATTTAGCACAATGTGTAGTAAAGATTTCATTTGTAATACGTTTCAGTTTTGTTGCCATGGTTGTATTGTAGAGAAGTGTTGAGTACATGACATGAGTCAAATAGTACATATATATGTTAAAAGGATTTTGGGCAATGGTCCTACGTTTGAACTATAATTGAGATAAGTTAATAGTGATGCATATAGTCAGTAAGTCAAGGGCTCAGAGGAATAGTACGACCTATTCCTTGCTAGTAGCATCACCGAAATTTGGGATGTTACAACCACGGGCCCATGGATTTAACAGATTGCTAATTCCATATAGAATACCTATGCTCTGTACACAGAGCTGACGAATCTTTTCTTGATACACACATGATATCCTGTGCATTAGTCCACAACCAACGAACATGCGGAGGTCTGATATAAATAGATCGGTGACATGATGATCATCTAAGTGTGGAGGATAACTCATATATCCATAGTCGTATGTCGTGTCAAAGAATCACTATGCTCACTTAAACCAAGAAGATTCTTATTGACGTTGGTATACCATTTATTAAGAATCTTCAGTGATTCGTTCAGTGTTTATTCGCTATAAATACCTACACATCTATACGAGTCCCCAAGACTCATGGTTAATTGATAAACTATTAGAATCCAACATTCTAATATACGACATGTAACAGTCTCAACGGGTTTACTTTACTAACCAAGTAGTTTAAACCTTGACCAGGAACTGTCTAAGAATGAAAACGTCATGATACAACTCAATGTTAGTTGCCACACTTTTGCAACAGCATCATAACTAATCATTCTAAGGTCGGTTACGTCATTATCATATATAAGAAGATGTTATATAAAAGAAACTATTATTTTATTCATAATAAAATATTACATTAGTATTTACAAGGAAATACATAATACAATTGGCGCTCAGAGCACCAACCCTAACAAAATCTCCCACTTGCTCTAGTGCTAATATCAATTGTATCTAATACCCATCGACTCCACATGTTTATCAAATTACTTCGGAGTTATGGCCTTGGTAAACGGGTCTTTAATGTTATCTTCACTTGGTACCTTGCACACGATAATGTCCCTTCGCGATATAATCTCTCGAATGATATGGTACTTTCGTTCCACATGCTTCGACTTCAGATGCGCCAGTGGTTCTTTTACTTGGGCAATGGCTCCAGTATTATCACAATATAATGGAATTAGATTCTCGATACTTGGGACTACTCCCAATTTTGTGATAAAGTTCCTAACCTATATAACTTCCTTTGCAACTTCAGAAGCTGCAATGTATTATGCCTCTGTGGTGGAATCAGCTGTCGACCCCCTGTTTGGAACTCTTCCAAAAAACTGCACCTCCGTTAAGGGTAAACACGAATCCTGATGTAGACTTTTTATCATCAAGATCCGATTGGAAATCGGAATCCGTATATCCAATAACTTGCAGTTCGTTTCCTCCATAGATAATAAACTTATCTTTAGTACCTTTAAGATACTCGATGATATGTTTAATGGCTATCCAATGTTCATTTCCTGGATTGGATTGATATATACTTGTCACACTAACTGCAAAGCTGATATCAAGCCTACTAAATAACATGGCATACATGATGCTGCCCAAACACGAAACATAAGGTTGATTAGATATTCTAATCTTCTCATCTTCTGTTTAAGGACATATCTTCTTGGAAAGATGTAAGCCATGTCTGAACGGTATGTTTGTTGTCTTACAGTTATCAAATTATACCGTTCTAAGATCTTATTTATGTAAGTTGATTGGGATAACCCAATAAGCTTCCGATGATAAAGATGTCACCAACATAGAGATTTAAAAACACCACCATACTCCCACTTGCCTTCTTATACACACAAGATTCTTCCAAATTCTTGAGAAAACCAGACAATTTGATTATCTCATCGAATCAAAGATTCCAACTTCGTGAAGTCTGTATAAGTCCATAAATAGACTTCTTCAGCTTGCATACCATGCCCGAGTTTTCACTGGATGCAAAACCCTCTAGCTGTTCCATATAGATTTCTTCATCAAGAAACCCATTTAGAAAAGCCATTTTGACATCCATTTGCTAAATCTCGTAATCATGATTAGTGGTAATTGACAAATAAATCCTAATAGACTTTAGCATTGCAATTGGCGAGAAAGTTTCATCGTAGTCGACACCAGGTCGTTGCGAGTAACCTTTAGTTACCAGTCGGGCCTTAAAAATTTCGACCTTTCCTTCAGGCTTTCGCTTCTTCTTCTAAATCCATTTACAACCGATAGGAATAATTCATTCGGGAAGCAGAACCAAGTTCCAAACTTGATTCTCATACACTGAGTCCATCTCAGATTTCATGGCGTCTTGCCACTTCACGGAGTCGATGTCCAATATCGATTCTCTACAGGTAAAAGGGTAAGTTTCTTCAACTAAGAGAACATTGAGACTATTTTCTTGTATTAAATACAAGCATTCAGGAGGTTTTGATACCATTTGCGACCTAGGGAGTGTGTGTGTTGAAGGTTCTTCATCTTCTTGAATTATAAGTTCCTCCATTAGTTAGTTGGTTACAGGTTGTACTTCATCAAGTTTAACTTGTCTATGATCACCACCTTCAGACAAAAATTCTATTTCTAGAAATTTTGTGAAGCGAGCTACCGATACATTTCGATACCCGGTATTATAGAACAAATATGCTTTTGTATTTGAAGGATATCCAACAAACATAAACTTCTGCCCTCGAGGCAAAAGCTTATTTTGCTGAGCCATCCTAACGTATGCAGAACACCCCCAAATCTTAACATAACTAAGATTCGGTTTCCTACCGGTCAATATCTCATACGGAGTCATAGGAACGGCTTTAGAATGAATCTAGTTCAAAAGATGAGCGGTAGTTAAAAGAGCATAACCCCATAAGTAATAAGGTAAATCGATCGGACCATATCCAATAAAGTTTGATTTCTCCTCTCTGACACTCCATTGTGTTGCGGAGTGCCTGAAGGAGTATATTGAGCAATAATCCCATTCTCATTTAAATAATCAGTGAACTCTCCACTCATATATTCACCTCATCGATTAGATCGAAGACATTTAATATATTGACCAGTTTATTTTTCTACTTCATTTCGGAATTCTTTGAACTTTTCAAAGGTTTCCGATTTATATCTCATCAGATAAACATAACCGTACCGTGATAGATCATCGGTAAAGGTAACGAAGTAAGAAAAATCACTGTGAGCAGTTTGACTCATTGGATCATATACATCAAATATATGAGTTCCAACAGGTCAGTGGCACGGTGTCCAACACCCGAAAATGAGGCTTTGGTCATTTTACCCCGAATACAAGATTCGTAAGTTGGATAAGGTTCAATGGTGAAATCATGTATCAAACCATTCTTAACCAACTGGGTTAGGCGTTTCACGCCTATATTACCCAACCTCATGTGCCACAATTCAGTATTATTTATGTCAGATTGTTTACGTTTATTAACTCCGCTATTAAAGATATCTTGTGAGGTATGTAATATGTAATGACCATGCTCGTTTGTACAACAAAGGATCTGAATATTATAACTATCATATAAATACAAAGAATGATTCTTAATATTTACAATATATCCTTCAGTATCTACTACAAAAAGAGACATAATATTCGCCACACATCCTAGCATAAAATAACAGTCATTTAACAAAAGTCTTCCACTGGGTAAGAGAATCTCGCATATGCCTACTGCAACCGCATCCAGAGAGTCGCCACTCCCAAATCGCAACTACTTCTCCCCAGATTTCAGACGTCTTCTTCCCGTCAGCACCTGCAACATATTGCAAATATGAGTAGGACAATCATAATCTAAAATCCAATTAGATTTCATAGTTTCACAAACCAATGAGATATCAATAATATGAAAAATAAAAGTACCTGATGTAGATGCTCTTTCTTTCCTTATCTGTGCCAGATAGTCTGGACAAGTTCTTTTCCAGTGCCCGAATTTCTGGCAGTGGTGGCACTTATCTTTCGAAGCTCTCTTGGGCTTCGCCACCTTATTCTACGAAGGAACATTGAAACCTTTCTTTTTCTTTCCTTTTGTCTTCTTCCCATTCGACTTGGATTGGGAAGAAGAGGAAAGTGAAGTGGGTTTCGGAAGGTGAGTCGGAACTCAATTCCTTAAATCTTCCTCTGTTGTGAGAAACATCTTATGCAACTTACGGTAAGAGTAGTAAATCCTATTCATGTTGAAGTACATGAAGAACTGGCGATATGGCGCATGGAGCGAACAGAGAATGACATTCTGTCCCAGAGTTTTATTGAGAGGAAATCCTGGCGCCTCAATTGCTCGACCAAATTGATCAAATGAAGCACATGCGGGCTCACAGCCTACCCCTCATCAAGTTTAGAATGGAACAGTTCCATTGAAACTCTATGAACCACGACTTGTTCTTGGTTCATGGACGATTCACGAAGTTGTGTCACATGCTATATGCATCGTGCATCTCAAAGTAAGTCTTCTTAAGCTCAGAAGAAAGAGAACTCAGAATGAGTGATTTAACGCTTAAATCATCATCCTTCAATCTCTGGAAAGTCTCATGTTCTTTATGAGAAGCATCTGGAGATATAGCAAGCGGTAATGGACTTTCCAAAATATATCCCAGCTTTTCGGAATTGAGGACAATCCTCAAATCCACATCCCAATCAGTAAAGTTTTCAGCGTCTTTTAGCTTATTCATATGAATCATACAAGCAAAAGGATTGGCTATCAAATAGATAACGAATCAATGATTAGCAGATAATCAGATAAAACATTTTCATATTGTATCATAAAACATTAACTAGATCATAGATTTTTAATCTAAAATTGCCACTCCCACTATTTCATGCAAAATGTAATCCCCAAATAATACAAAAACATGCGATAATCAAATCATAACATAATAGTGAAAGGTTATGTCATTATAAATGTCAAATCATACGTATGTGTTTATGTCATTATAAATGTCGTTTTCGTAATCTCGTTCGAACGTATTTACGAATGCTACTCAAACGCGTGCATTCTGCCTCACTCCGTTCGAACACGTTTTCGAACGCTACTCGAATGCGCATACACTTAACAGATTCTTTCCTCATGTTTCATGCATGTTTTCCTCTTTGGTTATTCCTTTCTACATCATGTGCTTAAATATCTATTTTTAATGTAATATGCTTCCTTTGTTTCTATTAATGTTCATGGGTATGCAAACTTGTGTGTTGATTAAATTATCTTGCATGTGTTGCATAAGACTTGGTTATATTATTGCATAAATCCTTTCATTACAATTGGCATAAGTAAGAGACCATTCCGAACCCAACGGTTTGAGGTCTTCCCTCGCGAGGGGTGAGTGCGACCTTAAATCATTTCTCAGTTCACATTGGGTGGCGACTCCATTTACTTCTCCGATTTAGTACCCCCACGGGCTACTCCGTGCTCCTGACGGGCCGTGAGCACGGACAACGTCGCTACAATAGTCATACTACCAATGGGATTCCGAGGGGTCTATCCAGAGCGAAGTTGTTCCCGTACCATCGGCAAACAGAACCTCCTATCACACTTGCATAAGTATCCAATAGTTAAATATATGAGAACTATGCCGTTAAGCTTCCATAACGCTCACAAGTGTAATACTAGTCTATTCCACATTATCGATGTCCAGCCTCGATAATACTACGACTAGGGATATTTAATGATTAAACCTTTCATGGATTAATACTGTCTCATATCTTATTAATCCGGTACTAGTCATATGAACTTTTATCATTTATATATTCAAATAATCTAATTACAGAATGGTAAAAGAGCAATTTCCTTTGTCACATTATTAATTTTGTACAAGAACACCATGTTCTTTACAAAATAGTGATTCTATGGGGTCATAATTGTCCAACATATATGACTTGGCAGTAGAAAATTTGGTCACAATAAAATTTTCAATGTCTTTGGTCTCATCATGTACCTAGCTTTAAGGTTCATAGACACGTGGTGGATGCAAACATCATGAGAAACTTCAGAGAAAACCGTTATAATAGATTTCTCAATTCTACCGTGTCGATCCGAAATAAAAACTAGATCCGTCAAATCTTTGATGCAACTGCGGAGTTTGGTCATAAACTAAATCCATGTCTGATCATTTTCAGAGTCCATAATACTAAATGTCAATGGATATATCTAGTTATTTCCATCATTGATAGTAGCAATAAACTGAGATCCCATATACATGCCTTTCAAAAATATTCCATCAAGTGCTGTTACCGGTCTGATCGATGAAAAAACCATGAATATAACTCGACGAAGAACAACTTCCAGATTTTTGACCATCGCTAGCAGTAATCTTATCCCAAATCAAATATAGCTCGACCATACTACCTTGTCGAACGATATTTAAATGTAAATTTGAAAACCACCCCCAGTCATTTTGACTTCTAAATTCAATAACTAAACGTCGCTGCGAATATGAAGAAATTGAACTTTTCATGCTAACTCTGTCCTCCATCTTACTACTCTGCATCCGCACATACAATATTTCCACTAACTGCTCATAAGTTGTGCTAGCAGCAACTAACTCTAAGAAAATATATCCTCATATATTCATCGTTGCCATTATCTAATTTCTCCTAAGACCCTTCAATGTAGAAAGTTACAGGTATTTGTTTCATTTTAGACTTAGGGGAATATTAAGAAACTTCGAAAAATTGATTGGCAAAAAAAATGATTTGCTCTTGTAGTGATAACAAATGAAAAATGAATGGTTTGTAAATCAATTTAAATTTCGAAGTGTATTTCAGAGAATCCGGATTCTTCGAAATTTACAAATTCCAAATGTTATGGCTCATTTTGGTAAATGAATTTTTTTTTGGCTAATTTTGTGATTTTACATGCCAAAGTTGGAAAAAGATGTCCCCCAAGAGCATTGCTTGATGGTGTAGGGTTCATGATCTGGTCTCTAAAATCTGGGATCAAATTTAGGAGATACATTTCTTGTAAGAGCCTGTGGTAGTTAGAGATTTTACTTACTTCGCTTAAATTTGAGTTGGGTTATTTGGCGGCGGGCTTCCAACGTTTCCAAAAAAAAAAAAAATTGGAAAAAGATTGGCAAAATGGGCCAGCCTCAACTTGGGTTTATTACCGGGTAAATGCCCGCTCCGGTTCTGTTCTGACCGGGTTTGGGAAAGGGAAAACCCGGACCTGATGCATCAGTCTTTTAAATTAAAAATACTTGCCAAAAGTACAGAAATTTACCTAAATTGCACAAACAAACAAAACCCTACAGTCAAATTCTAGGGTTTTACCATTGATGCTCTGAGAACAAAATTCCGACCTTTGCTGTAACTCAAAGGCAGCAGCCATTATTTATTCTTTCCGAATAAATCCCACTTCACATTTCACAATTTATTAATTTATATAAATAATCATGTAAGTTTTAATTTAATGCAATGAACGCAAAAGCATTTAAAAGGAATTTCTTATTTAATGTATAAATTTCAGCCTTTGACTGTGCAGAGTTTGACAGACAATGAGTGCAGCAACTTTCAATTCAATTTGTTTAACTCGAGGGTGTTTGTGGAAGGTTTGTCCTCTAAAGTTGCAGTTTTTACGCTTTAGAAAACTAAAATAAACTGGGTAAAATAAGAAATTTTAGTGATATTTATGTTAAATTTCATGTCATTGAGTAATTCTGCTTCGATGAACAAGATAAGTGAAAGCATTGACTTTTTTTTTCTTTTGTGGGTGATTTTTTATTTTATTTTATTTTATTTTTGAATTTTAGGATGAAGCTAAGACTTCAAAGGTAGTGAAGAGAAATGGGAAAGTAAAGCTTAGTATAAGAGGTTCTGCGACTTTGCCAACGAAAAGCTTGCAGGTAGAAGAAGGGAAGCTTCAAAAATCCGAAAAGGAAGTTCACATTGGTCTTCTTGGTGCCAGTGGTTACACTGGCGCAGAGGTTTGTAAATGAGTGTGGTGTGTGAGAAGTTGGATGATTAATATTTAATTGTTTGTTTTGGTTGCAAATGTAAGTGAAGCTCTTAGCTGAAACTCAAGAAATATTAACTATCGATCCCATCTTCTACAATGTAAAGAGTTTCCATCAGTTGATTCCAAAAAAAAATGAAAAAAAGGCGCTGTACCATTGTGTATTGATGACATTATTGGATTAGTTGATTGCTTTGAATTCTACTTAGGGTAGGATTAGAAAACAATGTTCTTTTCCTTTCTTTTCCATAGAGTTAGCCGACTAAAATTGGTAAATTGAATGTGACTTTCTATGCATCAAGGATCTGTTTGATTCTTGAACAAAATAACAAAATATTTATTTTAATGCTTTTAGTTTTTTTCCGTGTTCGGATTGAGACTGTTGCCTCGACTGTCTCGAGGCTGGCCGCCTCGCCTCATGCGGGGGACCGCCTCACGCCGCATACCGAGTTTTCAAACCTTGGTAAAAGGAACTAGTGAGTACTTGAAAAAATTTATGGTTTTACAGAGGTTTGTATACTTGAATTTCAAATTTATACTTTTTATCTGTATTCATTTTGTATTGAGTTTTTACTGATCAGTTTTGAAAGCTTAACACTTCAAATTAAGCTCTTTTCCAGCTTTGGCATTATACTGCTTGTAGTGTGATATTCTTTTTTCTGGCAGATTTTACGACTCCTTGCAAGCCATCCATACTTTGGCATTACTCTCATGACTGCTGATAGAAAAGCCGGCCAATCAATCGGATCAGTGTTTCCTCATTTGATATCACAAGTATGAATCCTTAAACCTTTGTCATAGATCTTTGTTCGGGACCTTAAGGGTGTGGTTTTGATGTGATATGATGGTTAAAGTTTTCTGAATTAGTTTCCCAGTAGCCATCTTTCCAGTATTAGCTATTTGTAGGTGCCAATGAAATTGACTGTGTATTTGGTGGTTGTTCTGGATAGACCAGGTCACGGTTCCGACGGTGTTGTTAGAGACGCACTGAGGGGTGCCTTGAGGCGATTGCTGATGCGCATCCAACTGGTAGAGGGAAGGCGATGTGAGGTGCATCGAGGCGTGATGCGTCAAGAGGTGTGCGCATCAAGATTTTACGGTTTTTTCGTCAATTTTTTTTTATTTATTAATTGTTTTTCAATTCTAATTATTTTTTTTTTCCATTTTCTTTATTTACGATTCTTTACATTTGTGTTTTTTCTATTATAGTGCTGCTTTCTTTTTCTTTTTTACTTTTTTCAGTTCGGTTTCTTTCTTCATTTTTTTTTTCCATTTTCTTTATTTACGATTCTTTCTTTTACATTTGGTTTCTTTTTTTATTTTATAGTTCTTTTTTTATTTTTTAACTTTTTTTTAGCTGTTTTTTTCTTCATCTTTTTTTTCCATTTTCTTTATTTATGATTCTTTCTTTTACATTTTCTTTATTTACGATTCTTTTTATTTTTCCAAATCTGTTTTTTAGTAGTAGTTTTTTTAATGCTTGTTGTTTTTCATTTTCTTAAACTCGAACTATGCATATTTTGTTAAGAATATGATAATGATGTTTCTTTTGACTAAATACTTTTTATTTACGCTTGTTTTTATTATTTTCTTGAATTTGAAGTTTTGGAAAGTGCATATTTTGTCAAATATTATAAATTGGACAAGTAGAAGTAATATAAAGTAGACTATATATCAAAATATTACTATCTATTTATTAATTTTTTTACATTTACAAGTTAATGATGCATATATTACAAATTTAAAATTATTAATAATAAATGTGTGCCACGTGTCTGTGAGGTATGCGCCTCTCGCTTCTCGCCCCTCGCCTCGCGCCTCGCTTTTCTGGATCTGATCGTCTCGGTACGCCTCTCGCCTTTTAAAACCTTGGGTTCCGGTTCGGAACCAAAACCGAACCGGAACTGTAAGGTTACGGTTTCATTCGGTTCTGGTTTTGGAACTGGAACCGCCCCATTTCGGCTCGGTTACGATTCCACATAATTTGGAACCGTAACCTTAAGGTTCGGTCCGGTTTCGGATCGTTTCGGTTCGGAACCAGAACCAAACCGCCATTTTTCTTTTTTTTCCCCAAAAAAATAAAGGACCGTCCGGTTTGGTTCGTGGCCAGGTCTAGTTCTGGAATATCATCCTTTGTAGATGATATTTGAGTTTCTTTTATGTTGCAGGATTTACCAACAATGGTTGCTGTCAAGGATGCAGATTTTTCAAATGTCGATGCTGTCTTTTGTTGTTTGCCTCATGGAACCACTCAGGTCTTTTTTTGTTGCTTCACATCTTTTAACCTATTCAATCTGTAACTTCTGGGACTAATGAGTTTTACATTCCTTAATGTGAAAAGGCATTTACTGAATCAAGACATCATGGTCATTGAATTTTTTTTTTTTTGGTTATATTCTCCAGGAAATCATCAAAGGCCTTCCGAAGAGTTTAAAGATTGTTGATCTTTCTGCAGTAAGCTTTGAGTTCATACTTATCACTTTGCATTCTTCAATGGTTCTTTCTCCATGCGCCGTACAAAAAGTTCAAAAGTTTTCCTCATATGAAGTATAATCTGATATATTCTTAGGACTTTCGGCTGCGTGATATTTCTGAGTACGAAGCGTGGTATGGTCAACCACATATTTCACCTGATCTGCAGGTATTTTTCTTTTTGGCACATGTGTCAATTATCATCAATTAATAGAGTTAGCTGATTTCAAGGAATCAGAGTTTGGTATTATAAACAGTTTTGGGCCTATATATTTGTGTATTTAGTTGTGAGAAATCGCTCTGTCCTGGAAAAGGACTTCTTGTATGCATAGATTGGTCCAGGATTACAGTATTTGTTACATTAAATAAAGAGTGTGCTTCCTCATACCAAATACTTGCAGAAGTATTCATTTCAGTTAGGCATTACTGACGGACTTCTTGTTAACTTTAATTTTCTATTCAACGATGGAAAGTTTTTGTCTGTCTCAGAAGGATATTGTAATGTAACATTGATTTGGCATCAAAACCTTTGCAAACTGTCTCTGTTTTTGTCTTCTATTTATTATTCGTTTTGCTTACATGTGGTTTTTTGATGTCCAGAAAACAGCTGTATATGGTTTGACAGAACTTTTGAGAGAAGATATAAAGAATGCACGCCTAGTAGCTAATCCTGGTTGTTATCCAACATCAGTTCAGCTTCCTCTTGTTCCCTTGATAAAGGTTTGCGTTTATAAATATTGTGTTTAAGTTTATTTTATTCTCCATAGTTTATTAGTTATCAAGTATTTGATGAGAGAGAAATTGAAGTATCTTGATATTTTTGCTGGGGTATCAATGTTTTGATTGTTGTCATGCAGATATTCAAAGGCAACAGGTTTTCCTGCTTTCTCTTCTTTCGTTTATTTTTCCATGGAGGGTCGAAGATATATAAACTGAACATAATAAAGAACAAGGAACTAAGTCAACAATAAGAATTTTTATGGAAGTTGAGCTTGGAGGTTCTGTTCACAAACCATATAACATTCAGATTCAACAACTGGCTTGAAACTGCATCATGTTGAATAAGTTAAACTTGATAGATTGATGTTACTGTTAAAGCTGCACTATTAGACTTTTAATTACTATATTCAATGTAGAGATTATAGTTTCATGTTTTTTTAGTTCTTTCCATATATAGTTTGTGTTTCAATCAGTCATGTGGCATTCCAAAAGTCGATAAGTTTGTTATTTAATCAAGTTTAAAAATACGGTGCGGCGCCTCGAGGCGGCCGGCCATTGAGGCGCGAGGCGGGCCGCCTCGAGGCGGCGAGGCGGGCGCCTCCATGCGGAAATCGGGAAAATAATAAAAAATACATTCATTTCTTCATAATTCATAGTATGTTCAAAATACTATTGATAAGTAATCCAAATTACATTACTTTCTTCATAATACATAGTTTGTTCAAAAAATTATTGATGACTAATCCTTAAACAAGCTATCATTAGTGTCTAGCGGCATGAAGCTTGGGTCAAAATCTCTGTCATCATCAGATCGCACCATTTTCACAAAGGATGGACTATTGGCAACATTAAAAGCAATGCCATTCTCATAAAAAAAAAAACCTACCAATATCTTGTATTGTTTGATCACGGAGATCTTGAACACTTCCTTGTGAGGGACGCACCGGATTGTCTGCCAATTCTCCCTCTTCAATATTCACCACAAATCTATCCATTGGCCCTCTAATGGTTCTCTGGGATATAGTGTTTGAACTACCTCCAGAAGTACGGTGTAGGGAGACACCATCATCAATCCGTTCTTCTCGGTAAAGTTGTGCAACCAAAACGTCGTCGTTTTAATGAAAAAAAAAAAAGGATTCAAAGCGTGAGGCGGCCGCCTCATGCCGCCTCACTCGGCGTGAGGCGGCATGAGGGGGCCGCCTCACGCGGCCAAGGCGGAAAATTGTCATTTGCCGTTTTAGGCGGCCGCCTCGGTGCGGCAACTCCGCGAGGCGGTGCGAGGCGGGCCGAGGCGGCCGCCTCAAAACGTTTTTTAAAACATTGTATTTAATCTTATGGCCTTGATTGCTTGATTGTTCCAATGCTTTACAGAAGTACCATCTATGAATTTGGAAATATTGGGCTCATCTTTAATAATCCTTGAGGATGTGATATAGAGGGAGCTTGATTAAGGCCTTTAATTTTATGTTCCCAGCAGAGAACATATCACTACTTATAATTTATATTCTGATGGTTTACAGGTTTTTTTTTTGAAAAAAAATTTATTAGTCGTTTAAATACCCTTTAATTTGCTGATATGCTTCTGCTTTTAGGCTAACCTGATTCAATATGGAAACATCATTATTGACGCAAAATCTGGTGTGAGTGGAGCAGGTTGGGATAAGATTCATTCATAGCCCTTTTAACTCTGCATATTGTTAGAAATTTATAGTGTATGGTTGTTTTAGTATGTATTCCTTGAGCAGCTTCTGATGCCTGGTATATTGTGCAGGACGTGGCGCTAAGGAGGCAAATTTGTACTCAGAAATAGCTGAAGGCATTTATTCTTATGGTGTTACAAGGCATCGTCATGGTAATTATTGATCAACAGATGAGAACCATATGCCTTTGGATGAATATATGGTAGTTCTGTAACAATGCCATGATGACATGAAAAATAAATGAAGTCTTAACCTATTGGCTTAAATGCTTATATCTAGCAGATTCTGACATGGATTTTTTCTGAATGCAGTTCCAGAAATTGAACAAGGATTATCTGATGCTGCAAATTCAAAAGTGACTGTCAGTTTCACTCCACACCTAATGCCAATGGTAACAGTTGCGAGATGTATTTAAGTAGTTTTAATCCTCTTCTTTGCTTGCAAAAAGAACTATGTTTGTGTCTTATAATATTCTACAGATCCGTGGCATGCAATCAACTATTTATGTAGAAATGGCTCCAGGAGTGACAATTGAGGATTTATACCAGCAATTACAAATCTTCTATAAGGTATTTCTTTCATATTAAATTTGTTGAAACTGGTTCAACACTTTATGGACAACCCATTGACATAATACATAACATGCACTCATTGACATACATATTTTCAAAATGATAAAATTGTGCCAAGAATCAATTAAATGAAATTGACTTTGTCTTATGTTCAAGTGTGCTTGCATTATTAACATACTTTTTTCCTATTATGTTACACTGCTCCTTTTCATTTTGGTGATGCTCTGTATCTGATTGCTGCAGGATGAGGAATTTGTGAAGTTGCTGGAAAAAGGTGTTGTCCCTAGAACTCACAATGTTCGAGGGTCAAATTACTGTTTAATGAATGTCTTTTCTGATCGAATTCCTGGGAGAGCAATAATTATTTCAGTCGTATGTGGGCAATTCTTCTACCCTTGTGCTTTGCTTTCTTTTTGTTTTCTAATATACTGGTTATGATGTGTTATCATTGTCGCTAAGCTCTTAAAACATTTCTGCAGATTGATAATCTCGTGAAAGGAGCTTCAGGTCAAGCACTACAAAATCTGAACATAATGCTGGGATTTCCAGAAAATACAGGGCTTCTCTATCAGCCCTTGTTTCCTTAGTTTCTTTCCTTCAAGGGTTCAGAGTAAGCATGCCTTTCCAATACTAATTAAAAAGAAGAATCCTCTTAACATTGAAAAGCCTATTCTTTCTGCTACTATCAGAAGAAGTGGAATCAGTAAAGTTTATATTATTTATTTGGACTATTTTTATCAACTTAGTATATTTCCTCTATCGACTATGCAGGCTGTCCGATAACAACTCAACGGTTGATGCAGGTAGCTTCGGAAAAATTATGTTTTCAAAGTTGAAGAGATCTTGTATTTGTTGAGTTGTCAGAGAAGAATAATGTTGGAAACTTCAAACTTATATCATATAACAGGAGTTCATTGTATGTAATGACCAATAAGATGATAAATTGGCTGGTTTGATTAAATGTTCACTTATTACTGTTGGGGTTTTTGAGAATTTGTTGACATTTTGTATTTGTAACACTCTCCAACTCAGCAATAAGTAGTTATTTTAATTCAGGTTGAAAGAATCATGAGAATTTTATGTGGGGTCTGAACTCGGTGTATGGGGAAGAACGGTCTGAGGGGTTCATTGTTGGATTTTGATGTAAAGATTTAATTTTAGAGAATATTTTTCTCTCTCCAATTTTATTTGTTATTACTTAACATAATAACATGTGAGCCGTGGATTTTCATCTAACGGTTCAGGTGTTACATGAGGGGGCTCCAACCCGGGGAGAAATTGAGTTGCTGTTTTTTCAAAAAAACAAAATTTGTTGATGGCCGCCCTTGATGATTGATATTGTTTTTTTTTATAACCAGGATGTCCGGGCCAGCTTACACGTACCTTGATTAATCTTGATATTATTATATTGTATTACTAAATAAACAGTCTTAGGATATGGCTTTGTTTTATTTGAATCTCAGAGGGCCGTTAAGTCTTTTTACCTAACAAATGGTGTACTAAAATTAAAATTAAGAACGTTCCATTTTGTCAAAATACCGGCTTATCCTGTGCCGTCACCAGCGGATCCCGACTCCAATGCTTAAACCCTCTATTAACGGAAATTCTGCTGAAACATCGAAGTGCTTCTCGTCTCCTCGTCGTCATTCAAGATCCATCTTATCCTCAAACAAAATACTAAGCATGCCTTTTTTCTTTTAAGGCTCATACCCTTTTAAATTTTCAATATTATTTGTAAAACAAAAAAGGTGTCTCTTAGCGCTCAACATTATAACATATAAAAAATGGGAACCAACCCATGTCAGTTTCACTTGTTATCTGCCTCCACTCACCTTCATACTCCTTCTGTAATGACTCTTCATGGACTCAAGGTCAGCTTCTTCTTGTTTCTTTTATAACAGATTTTTTTTTAATAAACAGGCAAAATTTATATAAATTTCTATTTTTCTTTTTGTTTGTTAATGTTGGTGGTATGGTGCATTTTCTTTTTATTGTATTTTTTTTTTCCTAATGGAAAATGATTTTTCAGGAAATGGGTTTGCAAATTTGGATGCGTCATTGTTTGTAAATTTATTGCAATTTCATGGGTTTCTGGGTTTTTATTTATTTATATTTCTCTGTTGATATGTTTGGTTTACAGAAAAATTGAATACTTGAAGTGAGTGGGAATCCTTTTAGTAATATTTCAATTTAATTTCAGCTGATTTATGTTTCTTAAAAATAAAATGTTTGATATTCCACAATTAAGAAACAGGAAGAAGTGCAGATTTTTTTATTTTTTTTAGATATCCCAATGTTGTAAGATTTTATAGTTTCTCTTCGCAGCTTAAGTTTTATTGCTAGTACATGAAGTTTGGTTTGAATTTTTTATTTGGCTTTGTCCAAGTGTTTTAGTTTCCGCTGATGAATCATGCATGCCTCATAATTCAACTTTGTGGATCCACTGATTTTTCTGGTTTCATATTAACCTAAAACAAAGTTCCGTGATCCGTTTTTTATTGGAAAATTTTGAGAATTAAACACATTTTGAATGTGTAACAATTTGGTATTGAAGGGGGATGGCTTCAAGGTTCTTAGGAAGTCAAAGATTTGTTTGTGTCGGTAATTAGTTCGTCTTCCTGCTACCTTACCAGACTCCTAAGTATTACCCCATAAAAGTCAACTTCTATTACATTCCAAATAACTTAAGCATCATAGGTCATACCGTAATAGGTGATCCACATAAGGAGGGATCTCCTTTCACAACCACCTCCACTCCATCCCATTGAAACTTCATGATAATACTGTTCCAATCCACTTTCATCTCCCTCAACTTCTCCAGCCAAGAGACTCCCACGATCAAATCTACTTCCCAAAGTCCAAATAAATACCCATCAATAGCAATTGTGATTTCACCTAACTCAACCTCTAAACCCTTGCATATGCCCTGAGATATCGATTTATGCCGATCTCCAAGGCATACTCTCGTCTACTCTTAACCCCAGACTTTCCACCACTGTCTTAGAAATAAACTTATGACTAGCCCCACTATCAATTATCACCACAATTGGCTTACCGCAAATCTTACCGATAGTTTAATTCATCGTACGAGACCGAGAAATTCCTCCAATTGCATACATCGAAAGATCCATCACTTGGTTTGGATCACCCTTGCCTATTGATGAATCATTCACCCTTGTTTCTTGAATGGACTTGTCTTCTTATGTTTCCCCTGATTCATCCTCAGCTAAAATCGTAACCCTCAAAGACTTGACTGCACATTTGTGCAATGGAGTGTATGGCTGATCACACCGAAAACACAGCCCCTTCTCTCGCTTTTCAATGTACTCTTAATAGGACAAATTCTGGCCAACACGCGAGTTGTTACCGCCATTACTCCTATTATTAAATCCGTTGGATATAGCTCTTGAGTTTGTTGGACTTGATGAACAGATTACAGAACGGGTCTCCTCTATTTTAGTAGTGAATTGATTTTGAGTGGAGTAAGTTTGACCGGACCCACCAAAATTTGACCCGATTCCTAGCTTATTGGGTTTGAACCCAGATCCTTGTGTCCCGGATCTCATTGGAGAACCAAAAGTGTTACCCGACACGTGTACTCCAACACGTCCCCATCCTGGCGTCATCCCCTCATTTTGTCCAGTGGAAATCTAGTTTTGCACTTTGCAATTTCCTCTAGTATTCTTGCTAAATCGATTGCACTTATCACATCTTTGGGCTCAAATACTCGGACTCTTCTACAAATATTTTCTTGCAAACCGTTCAAAAAATACCATAAATATTGTTCGTCTGGCAAGTCGATTAGGTGAGAACTAAACGTTCAAATTGCTCTACATACCCTAAATTTGCATGCTCGTTTTCTCCAGATTTTCAACCCTTGTCTTCATTCTAGTAGCCCCTCCTTTATATTCGGTAGGTCGGACCAATTTATAGAGCCATGTATTTCAATCAAGTAACAATTTGTAAATCAGTTTTTAAAGATTCAATAAGGACATATGAGATGAATATTAAAGGAATAAACCTTGTAAATATATTGAATAAACAACACTGCTAAGATAATGTTCATATAACAAGAAAATCACTCAAGCTGTCACAGCTTCCAGCGCAGCTGGGATTTCCCCTCACACAGTACTCACTCGAATTCAAAGATAGAGTCAAGATACCCTCATCATGACAATCCCCCTCAAATATATATTCCTCTCTACATTACTCATGCATTCAATATTCCTTGTAACTTTGTGTCCACCTCAGCACTCCAATTGTCTGTAGCGCTAGCTAGCATCATGCTTCTCTCCTCTCGAGGGTCCCTTTTCTTCCTTCTTGCATATACTTGTTGAATTTGAGGTCTTTCATGTGTATGGACTGTTGTAGTATGGCTGCTCTTTATACGCTCCCCAGGCCCAATTCTTATTCTGTTGATCTTCTGCATCTTATTTGAATTATCACCCCTAACAGAAGATGCTAGCTATAGAATTAGAGAAGGGTGGATGAAATGGAGTAGGACTGTGATCATAGGATATGTATTAACTCAAAGGAAATTCTATGGCATGGCTCTTTTGCAATAAGTGTTGAACGATATTTTTTTGGGTTTTTCATGTTTTATTCACTTATTTCTGTTATATTTTTCAGTCATCAATCTCCTCTTATTTTAGCAGGTGTCACCTTGTTTTAGAGCCCATAACTTAAGATTGCGTGCTAATTCAAATGGGGTTCTTCAGAATGCTAAGCCCAATATCTGCTGTGCGATGAACATGGCTGCAGGACAGTCGGGTGATCCTGAAAAGTTAAAATTTTGACCAGCTAATGAACAAGGCTAGAAAATTGTGGGACAGTTCTCCTCAGCCAGTCAAATCCTTTCCCTGGAACAGAGTATTTGAGAATTTCATCCAACTAATACTCGATCTTTTTGTTGCGGTTGTCAAATATTTGAGTGTACCTGTACTGGCAGTTTCCTCTCTCAGTGAGATGTCATATTGTGCACATGAAAAGAAGTTGTTTCTTGTCCCAGTTCCCCTACTCATTGGCATGGCTATTGCCGACGTTTTAAGAGAAACCATTCTAGAACTATCTCCACGTCTCAAGGTAAAATATTTATCAAGTTGAGTTAACCATTTTGATAATTACATGCATCAGTTGAATAGACCATGCGGATGTTTTATCAACATCCTATGCCATTTTTGGTTTCAGTGGGCTAAATTTCTGTTTTAGTTCTATAGTTGTTGATCCTGTTCTTCCAAGGACAGAGAAAAGCATATTTATAAAAAATGCATGCATGTATGCAAGTATTCATCCCATTATTTGTTTCTTCAACTTATTATCTGATTTGATTTGAAGGATGCAGAAGTTCCATGGCATCTGATTGCCATTGCGATATTCTTCACTTTGCTCAAATTGCCAGGTCCTTACTATCCATATTGGGGACGATTATTTATCCCTCACTTTGCAAATGGGGCACTATTGAGGACTCTGTGGTTTGCATTTTTATGGTATAGAAAGCCCAAGAAGGCATCAGAAACAACACCACTGGATGATTCTGTAAACACTGGCCATTCTGAATCCAGTAAGATTTAAGTTCATCAGGTATAAATTTCCACCTTGGAGTTGATGCCTATTTTTTAGAGAATGAGAATCTTAACTTTCGACTAGAGGAGGTGCATATCTGCCAAAGGCCATTGGCTAACTAAATATTGTTAAATACTGTTCAGCCTTTTACAATCTTTATTTTTTACTCATTTTCTTCTGTTTCTATTTAGGTGAGACTTACATTTATCAATCAAGACTAAGGTCATAGGATAATTCAGCCTACATTTATAAATTCCACAAAATACGGGGAAGCTTTGATTTAGAGAGCAGATGACTGCTGCTGCCTTGGATATTCTTGGTGAATGCTTTTGCAGCAACTTTACATTCTTACAAAAAGTTCTGGGAATGGCTGGGAACCTTTTGTAAGAACTTTTTTTTCCCTGTTTCATTTTCTTAGATTTAAATTACGTTTCGAATAACGTCAGTATTCATATTCCATTTCAGATACACGAACCCTTGCATTTAGTTATGAAGTGTTGCACTTTGAAAAAGCATATAAAAAAAATTATGTAGGTTAAAATTCTGATTCGCCCGGATACTCATTGGAAAATTAGTCTTATATGGTGATATCGTGAGACCATATTTAGTTATCGTTTGATCCTTTTGGTGGATGCAACGTGAATTTTCACTGCTTTTGCTTTATAAAGCCCCAAAAATTAAATATTTGTTTTTTCTGTTTTTTTTTCAACTTATTAAATGAAGAGTTGTATATTTAACCTAAGTTTATACATTGTCACTAGTTCGGTAGTCTCATGCTTCAGAGGGTGAGTTCGATTCCCGTATGCGACTCAAGAATACCTACGGGTACCGTAACCTCATAGGCAATCAGAAAGTCAACAAAAACTCACCAAATATATTGACTGGAATAGTTTTGACAAACATTTTGAATTTTACAGGATTCTTCATTTTGGTCTTCCATCTTGTGTCTCTCTCCATTTTCTGCTTCGATTTTGATTTCTGACATGCTATGTCTTGACTAGTTGTCTAGTTCCTGATTCCATTTAATTGAATCGGAGGATTTGACTTTAAGATCTTCCATTATCAACAGGCAAAAATCTTACTTTTGACAAAATTATTTCAGTATAATTTTGACAAAAATTATGGAATTACTAAATTATCCTTTACTTTATGACAACTTGTCTATAACCATGTGAGTATTTTTGGTAAATAACAAAAGTGAAATAGAAGTCTATTTTTTTTAATCCAACTTAATTTTAATTAAAACAAAGTGATTATTTAGTCTTTTCATTTATTTTGTCGAAAAATGTTTTGAGTTTATTTTATCGAAGTAACAAATGCTCGGCCTACCGCTTGGCCTTTTAACAATCGGGCAACCTACTAAGATTCTTGATGAATTTTGATCTCAGAGTAGCTTAACAATAGGGCAACCTATTTTGTTTGTTAACATGATGAGTTTTGACAAACACTTTGATATATGCTTCAGCAATTCTGGTGGGATTATCTTCATCATGTTAACAAACAAAAAGAAAAGAACATTAGTAGCTTAAGCATATTATATTAATCAACAAGAAAATTACCATGACAGGAACATCCCCATCAAAGATAATCTTGTAGAAGCATGGGGCGCACTTTCTTCTTCAGTCTCCATAGCCATTGTCTTTTTCCATTCTTTGAGGAACATTTCTTCTCCAATTTCTTCTTGGGTTAAAAATTTCAACTTTGAATTTGCACCCATCTGGCCAAAAAACTTTCACTGTCACTGTGAATTTAAGGATAGTACATATATATACTGAAGAGGTTGCTTATCTTGCATGTGCTTGAACTTTCAGTAAAGATCAAAAGATAGCTGTAAAATTTGTTTATTTCCTGAGAAAGAGTAGAGGAAAACGAAAGGGAAAATAAAGGTGGAGAGGATTATAGGAATCTAAATTTTCTGTTATTCTCGTGCATTACAAACTGACAAACTTGATCTATTTCTATTACGTTCACGTGCACAGCACGTTTTTCTAACAACCTTTATAACAGAAAACTAACTTCCGTACCAAACCTTAACCAACTCTCTAATTACACAGCCAATAACGGAAAATGATAAAGATACCAACTTTTATCCCTAATTTCCTCCTTACTCTCTCACTGTAGCTACAGTGAGCTAGGGGGTGGGGATAAATTTCGGGATAAAAGTTGGTACATATATCATTTCCCGCCAATAACAGACATATATCATTTCCCGCCAATAGCAGACTTCTATTTTTAACTAAGAGTAATGATATACTTACACACACTTATCCCTAAAGTTTTCCCAACTCCTGTAGTTACAATGCACTACAATAAATCACTGTAGCTATAGTGAGAGAGTTGGGAAAACTTTAGGGATAAGTGTGTGTAAGTATATCATTTTTGTTTAACTAATATCAAGCTGACACATCAGCTTTACTTCAATGATAATTTGGGGATAAATTTCGGGATAAAAGTTGGTACATATATCATTTCCCGCCAATAACAGACATATATCATTTCCCGCCAATAGCAGACTTCTATTTTTAACTAAGAGTAATGATATACTTACACACACTTATCCCTAAAGTTTTCCCAACTCCTGTAGTTACAATGCACTACAATAAATCACTGTAGCTATAGTGAGAGAGTTGGGAAAACTTTAGGGATAAGTGTGTGTAAGTATATCATTTTTGTTTAACTAATATCAAGCTGACACATCAGCTTTACTTCAATGATAATTAACGGCCCTTTTCAAGCTCAACTTCTTGGAAGAATGTTGAGCTTGGATCTTAGATAACAAATTGATCAAAAACCAGTGGCTTTGTTTGAATGTCTGCATATTGTTCATGGCTTGGAACATTTTGAACTTGCAATTCTTTCTTTGCTATATGATCTCGGACAAAGTGAAGATTCAATTCAATATGTTTAGTCCTTAAATGGTATTTGGGGTTGCTAGCAAGCACCTCACACTCTTGTTATCATATCTCAACATTGGAACTGATTTGAGGGAAATTTTGAGTTCTTGTACCAAGTATCTAATCCATATAACTTTTGGGATTGCCAAAGCAAGGGCTCTATATTCTGATTCTGCTATAGAATAAGACACAATATGTTGTTTCTTTGATGACTAGGATATGAGATTGCTGCCTGAGTACACACAGTATCCCCTCATAGATCCTCTGTCATTAAGGTCAGCACCCTAGTATCACCAATGTATTTTGTTTGAGAAAAATATAAACCATCAACTCAAGGTGTGACTTCCAATCCAAGAAAATAATCGAACTCTCATAAATCTTTCAAAGCATAAATAGTGCTGAGTTTGGAAATAAGTACCTCAACAAGACTGGAGCTTGAACCAGTTATCAATATATCATCAAAATATACCAAGACTATCACAATATACGTTCCCATATGCTTAATAAATAAGGATGAATCAGACTTTGCAGTGATAAATCCCTATTCAACCAGAGAGGCTTTCAAATTATCATACCAAGCACTTGAAGCTTGTTTAGAACCATACAAAGCTTTGTTTAATTTGCACACATAAGAGGGATGCTAAGTGAAAATATGATAATGTTCTGACCCTATGCACCTATAGGAAGAAATATGTGTAATGTGTGGAATTATAAACTAACTCTATCTAAGACAAGTTTATGGTAGAGTTATATGGCCAAGCTAAACACAATAAGTCTAATCAATTGCCACAATGAAAATCAATACAATAATAAAGAATAAAACGAAAACAAGCAACCAACAAAATCAACACCAAGATTTATTAACGGAGTAGAAAACTCTTGATAGAGAAAAACCACTTCGGGTATAGACTACCACCCGAATCCACTATATAGAGAAAACTTATAATGATGGTTAGATGACTTATAGAAACAACTTTACCGACTCAAATACCTTTACTGTAATAACCTGAAGAACTTCTCGAGCCCTTACCAAGCAGCCTTCTTAAGAACATTTGAAGTCTCTAAGTGAATCCAATCTGCACACTCAGAATGTTAGAACTCCGACTACCAATCACCATATTAGAATTCTAAAGGTTTAGGGTATTGGTTAGGGTTGTGTTTGTGTTGATGGTTGTCAAAGGGAAAACTCACTAAAAGAAAAAAGATATGAGATTAATGGAGTCTCCAAGGTTATCTCTCAATAAGGTGGAAGCAATGAATATGATGGCTCTGTATTTTATGTTTTCGATACTAGGTAAAGTGACTAAGGCTTTCTTTATATAGGTAGGGTTTCTAAGTCTCCAAAAAATCTTTTAAAATAAGTCCAAAATAACCAAAATACATAGAGGCATTAAAACGTAACTTGAACGCGTGACTAACGCACAATCTGCCGCAATTTTGTTCAAACGTCTTGGGGCATTTATGGAACCTTTAGGAACGGAACGATATCCCGAACAGTGAAAGTGAGTCTAACCCATGTATATAAAGTATGAATGTATTTTTAAATTATTTTATGGAATACTATATTTGGTTACGAGTTCGTAGGAAAAAAATCTAGGCTCAATCGGAGTTCGAAAACTCTGGAATGGAGAAAATAAAGTTTGAGCGCTATGGGCAACAACTCTCGGCGTGTCGCTATGCGCAGGCTTGGGCGTCGCAACGCCCAATCTATGAATTCTTGGCATCGCGACGCATAAGGGTGAGAGTCGCGACGCCCGCAACTCTGAGAGGTGAGTGTCGCGATACTGGAGATCGGAGCCACGACACTACCTTGTGTAAAATGTTGCAGTGCACAAATTTACCTTAAATCCAAACACATCCAATTTTCTCCAAACACTTCAATACACCTAAAATCAAATTTTAACATCAAAACTAACATCAACACATGTTATATAATAAACATATATGTATTATAAATACATATATGTATTTCTTTGAATCAAAACATAAACCAAAATAGAATCTCACAATAAAGTGACTCATGAACAATTTTAGGTCACTAAAAGGTAGTCAAATGATTCTAGAATGATAGCCATAGCTCTAAGTTATTATATAGAGTTCCAAACTCAAACTTTATGTTTATATCCAACATAAATATTTTGACCAATCACAAACATATTTTGTTTATGCTTCCAAAGCATTCATACATAATTTATTAGCCTAATTTCAACATCAAGCTATACACAAAGTGAAGATTCAATTCAATATGTTTAGTCCTTAAATGGTATTTGGGGTTGTTACCAAGCGCCTCACACTCTTGTTATCATATCTCAACATTGGAACTGATTTGAGGGAAATTTTGAGTTCTTGTAACAAGTATCTAATCCACAAAACTTTTGAGATTGTGATAAGTGAAAAATTTATTAATATTTACCGCCCATTTTACTTAATAATTTGATAGTTTCTCGAGTTTTATGAACGTTTTGATGTGTTTTAGTTTATTTTGCAGATAAAATAAAATCGGGACATAATGGAATCAATCAGGATGAAATGTGAAACAAATAAGGGCAAAAACTGGACTTGACGTTTTGATTATGGAGATTGGAAACTTGAAATGGCTTTATAACGAAGTACAATTTCGAAAATTTTTTCTTTGCGTAATTGTCGTATTTTGGCCATAACTTTGTAATCCGATATCGGATTGAGGTGATTCAAGATTAAAGAAGACTAAAAGATCTACAACTTTGAAGTTCATAAGATTTTCGAATTTTGAAGTTTTCATTACCGAAATAGATGGGAAATCCGAAATTGTGTTATGAGTAATTACTAAAGTCATTATAAAAAAAAAAATAGAAAATGACGATTTACAATTGTCAAACTTCCACCAAACATGTGCCATGTTTGGTGGAGAAATTGGTAAAAGCCTTTATATTTGCCTATAAATACCAAGCCAAACTTTGTAAATTTTTCATGCTTTCTTTGAAGGATTTCTCCATGAAATCCTAAAAGAAAGTGTCTTGCATGTTTATTTAAGTTTTCTTATATTTTCTCTTTATTTATTTAATATATTTTTGTGTGTTTTTAATTACATCATAAGTAGGTAATCTATTTTTGTTGGAGTCTGGGGTGAAACTTTTAATATAATAATTTAGATTTACTCCCTTAATTTAAATAAGTAAATTGAATTAATTATTTACCACCTATATGGTCGGTTTTACATTATTGGACTTAGTTTCCGTCTATATGGTCGGTTTAGATGCTAACCTTGTTACGGACTACATAGTCGGTTTATATGATTTTGTTACCGCCTATATGATCGGTTGGACTTTGGATAAATGACATTCACCGCCTATATGGTCGGTTTTAATATAATTAATTCAAGAAGTGATTAATTGATAAGGGAGTAATCTATATTTGAAGTATTAAAAGTGAAAGCCCTAACTCCATCATTTTCGTTTATTGTTGTAATTTTTTTTACTTTTTAATTTTCTGTTATGTTATTCAGTTTAGCTATGCATTTTGGAATTTTAGGTATGTGTTGTAACTAAACATATTATCTAGGGGTGTGATGAATTCCAATATCACTAGTTTATAAAGTTGGTTATTTTATGTCTTCCGTAATATAAAGGTCTATTTATTGAGTTTTATGCTTAATTTTCTTGTTAAGTGACCACTAATAAGATTGATTTGGTAAACTTAAAATAAACTTGGAAAATGGATTTTAGGTTTAGCCTTAGACTCAGTGGCTCATGATCTCACCTCGGGGAAAATGACTCCGGAGGTAGCCATAATTGCAACTTAATCTTAATGAATTCAGGTAACTTGGTTAACATAGGAATATAGTTAATTTAGTTACTTTGGGTGTTTGCATCTGACCATCGAAACAGACTTTTGCATATATTCGTGTTCCAGGTTAATAAACCGATATATTGCACAAACATGAGATAATCACTTCATCTTTAAAAGATATTGGAAGGATTCACAACCCCAAATAGTTTCATAATAATGAATTTTCTTTAAAATTTTTTTCACACTGTTTTATTTACTTGTTTTAGATAAAAATCGTCATCCAATCAACAATTAATCTATTAGATACTTGTAAGTATTTAACTTCATAAATTGATAGCCTAGATATTAAGTCCTCGTGGGATCGATGCATTTTATACTACTTGAGTGATACGTGCGCTTCAGTAACTTGTGTGTTTATAAACCGATCAAGTTTTTGGCACCGTTGTCTGGGACTTGTTTATCTTTCCCTATTAATTTTGAGGTTGGATACTTTTACTCGTGTCTATTTTTTTTTACCTATTATTTTGTTTACTTGTGTTTCAGGTTCTCAGACACTTCATGAGAAGGAGCAGAAGCTTTGAAATCTGTTCGCTTGACTCAGAAATTGAAAGAACAATCAGACAGTTGAGAAGGGAAAGGCGAGAAGGCTAAGAAGCACTGATCAACATCAACAATCAAGAACCTGAACCTTTGGAGGTTGCACCACCAATTCACATTCGAGACAGAACTATTCCGGTGGTTGACGGCTTCATATCATGCATTGTACTTCCTCCCTTACCATCAAATACATGAGACATCAAAACATGCATTCAGATGATAAAAAAAAATTAGTTCAGTTTGGGGGGAATGTAACTAAAGATCCTAATGCCCACATCAGCAACTTCCTGGAAGTTTACGACACATTCCATTACAACCGAGTGGCAGAAGGAGCAATGAGACTGCGTGTGTTTCCATATTCCTTGAAAGATAGATCTAAGGTTCATTCACTACCAGCAGGTTCCATCACAACTTGGAACACTTTTGCCACCAAATTCCTTGCAAAGTACTTTCCCCCCGCTAGAACAGCAAAACTGAGGAACGCCATCACATCCTTTGTACAACATGAATCAGAATCTCTCTGAGAAGCTTGAGAAATGTACAAGGAGTTGCTCAGAAAATGTCCTAACCATGAGATTGCAAAGTGTCTACAAGTCCAAATCTTCCATAATGGACTTTCTAGACTAATGAGAACCATAATAGATGTTGTAACTGGAGGAGCTTTAATAGAAAAATGAGAAGGTCAGACTTGGGACTTAATTGAAGAAATGAACGACAATAATTTTTTGTGGCCAACAAAAAGGAGCATAATCCAACGAATATCAAGAATTTACGAAATAAAAGCCAACACTGCAATGAATGCCAAGCAGGATCAGATATGCAAATTCATGGAAAATCTTAGCATGCAGGGTAATACTAAATCCACAAGTTCACTATGTGGAGGAGCACCAGAGGCAGAATCTTACAACCAACATGATGAGAAAGTGAATTATGTCAGTAATTTCAATAGGCAGGGAAACAATCCATATTCCAATACTTACAACCCAGGTTGAAGGAATCATCCTAATTTCGCATGGAGCAACAATTCAGGGCAAAAGAACAATCCATCACCTGGATTCCAACAGCAAAACAAAGGCCGAGAGTATGAAAAAGAACCAGGAATAACAAAGGTGCTGGCCCAGTTGAAAAATCAAGAAACAAAATATGACGCTTTAGCAGCTATGGTTCAAAATCAAGTAGCATTGAATTAAAGCCATTCAGCTTATATTAAAGCATTGGAGAATCAAATGAGACAATTGGCCAATGCTCAGAGTTACAGACCACAAGGTAACATTCCTAGAAACACAGAACCAAATCCAAAGAACAGAGGGAAGGAGCAATGTCAAGCCATCACTTTGAAAACCGACACTGAGATCAACAAAGATGTTGGAATCAAGGCAACTGTTAAGGATATTCCAAAAGAAAGTAGCGAAGCAGATCCACAGATGGAGGATAAAAAGGTAAAAGAAAATGATCGAGAAATATTCACTCCACCTCCATTTTTCCACAGCATCTCTAGAAGCATAAACTAGACAAGCAGTTTGCTCGATTCCTGGAGATTTTCAAAAAACTGCATATCAACATTCCATTTACAGAAGCGTTGGAACTGTAGGACACAGAAATCGGTGATGCTGTTCTAGGCTCGTGGCTTAGTCGGGAGTACGGAAGAGCTCAAGGAGGAACTAAATTGGAGAATAAAATAGAGTCGCCACCCAGTGTGAACTGGATAAAGATTTAAGGCCGCACTCACCCCTCGCAAGCGAATACCTCAAACCGTTGGGTTCGAAATGGTCCATTACCCACGCCACTTGTAATGAAATGATTTGTGCAATAACTTAACCGAATCTATGCCACATATATATCCAAGAATAACCTATATCTAGTTCGCATTCCTAAGAATAAATCCTATGTCTAAGTTTGTATGCTTTTAAAATTAAGTCATTATAACGGTAAACATGCAAGTACATAAACACATCAAATCAATAAACACAGACAATATAAATAAATAACAACTTAAACATAAACACAAATTAAATTCCTAATGCGAAAGCAAATAACTAAATCATGCGTAAAGAAATAACATACTAATGACTAAATTATGCTTAAAAATAAATAACATACTAACGACTAAATCATGCTCAAACACAAAGTTGGATGAAACGAAATAAGTGTGTCTCTCAAGCGGTACGTGGCATTGTATCCCGAGTACAGACCGCACTACCATCCATTCAGATTCGGTTACGAAATTTACGTCCGGATTTCCATTCGATATACCGCAAGAGAGGACACATATTTCATTCATCCCATGGCCACAACATTCACAAATCCATAATATTCATGCGAAGAAATAAAATAAATAGTGGAAAGAAAGTGCAGGAATAAATAAAAAGGGTGCCCTCAGGTCTAACCTCTTAAGTCGTCTCTTAGAAGTGCGTTACGCGGTTGTCGAAAGGGTTGATGCTCCGCAAAATTTTTGATTCACTGGTTCATCATTTTCCTTCGTTGCCTCCCTGTTTTGGGCTGCTGTTCACTCTGTTTCTGCGGCTGTTTCTGGTCAGTGTTTTTGGTAGTAAGGATGCAGTTTTTTCTGGATTGTTTTGGGCAGTTTTTTAGGTGTAGTTTACGGTAATGGACTGGGCAGTTTGCGGGGTTTTAATTGAGCAGTTTGCGGGGCTTTAACTAGGCAATTTGCGTGCAGTTTTCTTGGTAAATTATGGCTGTATGCGGTAGTTTTCTGGATGCAGTTCAGGGTAGTGAGTGGCGGTAATTTGGGGCAGTTTTTGGACGTAATTTAAGGGTGGCAGTTTGTGTGTGAATAAGGCTATATTGGTTGCTTGCGTTAAAGGGCTGTGAGTGTGTGATGTGGCGTGAGTGCAAGGTGTCAACGTGCATGAGTGGCGTGAGGGGTTGTGAGTGTGTGTTGTGGCGTGAGTGCAAGGTGTCAACGTGCGTGAGTGGCGTGAGGGGCTGTGAGTGTGTGCTGTGGCGTGAGTGCAAGGTGTGAGTGCAAGGTGTCAACGTGCGAGGGCTGCAAGCATGGGGTTGTGAAGGGTTATTGTTGTTTGGCTTCCATGAGAGAGACAAGTCTGCATGGTGTTTAAGGTTTATGAGAGAGAAGAAAGAGCGTGAGCAGCTTAGGGTTTCTTTCTTTGTTTGTGCTTTGTGGTTGTTAGAGAGAGAGGGGCGTGGGATGAGAGAGATGATGCCGAGAGTTAGGGTTTTTTTAGAGAGATGAAAAAAGATGGAAGAGAGAGGTTAGAGAGAGAAGGAATGCCGTTAATGAGAGTTGGTGAGCTAATGGTTTTTTTTTTTGGTGCTGTATAGGTGAGAATGGGCTAGGTGTATGCTTTGGTGAGTGGCTTATGGGGTTTTGGGCCGAGGATAAACTTTAAAATAGAGGTCCAACAAGCAAACTGAAGCTAGACAAGTGAATTAAATCCAACAAAAATACTGATTCTTGACTTTTTCCTTCCGACGTCCGTTTCCTGTGACTTCCACAACTAGAAAAGGTAGTGCCTCTGTACGAGACTCATCATCGGGACTTACATGCAAAAATGCAGTGCCTACAGGAACAAATGTACAACTATGTCAAATTCATGAAAGATATCCTGTCATGAAAGCGAAGATTGGGAGATTACAAAATACAACACCATTAGTCAGAGGAAGCTTCCCACAAAGTTGAAAGATCATGGGAGTTTCACCATCCCGTGAACCATAAGAGAACATAACTTCGGTAAGGCTTTATGTGATTTAGGGGCTATTATTAACTTGATGCCTTTGTTTATTTACAAGAAGCTACAAATTGGAGAAACAAAGCCCACCTCAATCTCTTTGTAACTTGCTGATAGAACACTCATATTTCCGAGAGGTGTAGTTGATGATGTGCTTGTCAAAGTCGAAAAATTCATCTTCCCAGTAGATTTTATTGTCCTTGGCATGAAGGAAGACGAAGACGTGCCCATCATCCTCGGGAGACCATTCTAGGCTGCAGGTCGAACCATTATTGATGTACAAAAAAGTGAACTAACCATGAGGGCATACGACCAAGAAATAACATTCAATGTTTTCAAAGCCATAGACTTCCTGAATGATGAAAAGAATGAGGAATGTTTCAGACTTGATGTGATAGATAGTACCATCCAGAATTCAAATGCAATGCAATGTTCCATTGATAAATTTAAAGCATGTAATCTACCCGTGGAGCTTGAAGATAAAACTTACTGCGCACTGAAAAAGTTAAATCTTGAACTACAAGCAACATGAGAGAAAAGGCTCCACCAACTCAACGAATTGGAGGAATTTCACATAAAATCTTTTGAGAATGCCAAATTTTACAAAGAAAAGGCCAAGAAGAAACATGATCAGAAGTTAGTGCGCATACAACTGGAACCGAGAAATCGGGTAATATTAAACAAATCAAGATTGAAACTTTCCCTGGGAAGTGAAAATCACGGAGGTCAGGTCCATTCTTAATCACCTAAGTTTTACCATATAGAGCCATTGAGTTACATGATCCCATCTCTAATGAAACATTCAAAGTTAAAATTAGCGTTAACAGGGACAAAACCCATACAATTTTTATATATATTGAGATTTGGTGTGTTTTATTTTTGTATATTTAATTTTTGTAGGTAAAGTCACATTTCATGATTGAAGACGTTCTCGATAATCTTCATAAGCATTTTCCTTCTCTCCCTCAAAATTCTCTAATAAAAGACTACAAAGCTCGCATGGAATGAATGAGACTTTTGATGATAAAAGGTATTCCTAATGACATTCATTGGTTAACTGAAGTACGAGTCCGATTGGCAGGTGAGTCCTCTGACTTTTTTGTTTCATTTCAGTCTGGTTTAGGAAAATGCACCTATGCTAAGAAAAAATAGCTAAAAGATTAGGTGTTTGCTAAAAATATGCATGCACGACATGTAATACTCATTTTCGTTCTTTAGGAATGGTACATAAAATTAAATTCATTAGGGATGGCATGAGTAAGGAGTCTTTGGATGACATATCATTGACTCTTGAGACGCATCCCAGTGGATATATGTATCACGCAATTCGCATGTTACATACATAGTTTTGAAAAGAAAGACAACAATTAAATCTCGAGAATCTAACTTTAAAAGACCCTGTTTGCCAATTTATAAGAAAATTGGATGAGAAGCTTGTCCCTGACGCATATATGTCAATCAAGTTGTTACTTATTGTAAATATTATTATCTCTTCGTCTTTAACTAATAATTGTGATTTATTTTGTTATTTTCTTTTATTTTCTCCAATAGGATCCATACTTTTTGACGTTTACGATTTATTTTACTTTTTAGCTAATAATTGTCATTGGGCAGGTACTAGTGCTAATGAGGTACTTTTCCAGGGATGTACATGAAGGAGGTAGTCAAGTTCTAGGAATCATCCTAAAACTCTTGGCGGAGGCGAATCTTATAGGACCATCAAATGAAGATGAATGCATTGTGCTAGGTATCTCTAAACGACTTATTGAAATGATTAACCGTGATGATGCTTTTATTGCTTTTTTAGGTGGCTTGGGTACGATGGACGAAATTTTTACAGTGCTATCTTGGGCAAACTTGAACATACACCAGAAACCACTTGAACTGTTTAATGATGGATTTTATGACTTTATTTGTGTGTTTCTTGAAAATAACCCAAGAAATGGATTCTTTTCAAAACCTGTAAAAGATTCCTCTACACTGCCAGAACAGCCCATGATTTAATTGACCAACTTTCAACCTTTGAACCACAACTTGACCCTATCATTTCTAAGATAAACTGGTCAGATAATGATCGTGGTAAGAAACGTCGGATAAATCTGGATCTTAACCTTTAGTTGTCTTTTTAATTTCAAGTGAACCAGATACTATTTTCTAAACTCTTCTTCTACTTTTTAGACATTGGAGACAATGTTTCAATTAGGTTTGGCGGAGTGGAATAGTTAACTAGTATCTTATTTTATTTTTTGTTGTGTTGTTTTTATTTGATTTTTAGTAAAAAATTTTCAATTTTTTTAACAAATAAAAAAAAAAAAATTTTGATTTTTGTGTTTCTAATTTGACTAACCAAGTGGAATGGTGTTTGAGATAGTTGTGTAAGGAATTTCCACTCCTGAGACGTATCTCAACCTATTTTGTAATAAGTTAATTTTTATTTAATTCCTTTTGAATTATTTAATTCATGAATTCCCCATAATACTGACTAAATTGGATATTCATATGTTCAGTTGACAGGTATTATCAACATACATGGTAACATATGACCATGAGTTGTAAGCGAAAATTTTGTAATATTCAGTGCTCTAGTTTAATTGGAGGAAGCATCTAAAAAAGCGATGGAATAATAAAAAAAAATATTATGTATATTAATAAAAAATTTCTACTTAGTAACCAGGTATCTTGCCTCAGTAAGCAGAGATTATTCGCGTCAAATGATAGAACTTTTAACATCCGAGATCCGAGTAATTAAGTCTGTTGGGGTGTTTTAACACCTGGTTCTCTAAAGCCAACTAGCTTGGGAGTCACTGGCCCAAAACTCGCTACATGGATTAAAGTTGTTAATTTTAAAAAAAATTGAACATCTGATATCTGAGTAATTAAGTCCATAGGGGTGCTACACACTTAGTGCCTTAAAACCAACTCGTTTGAGAGTCACTGGCCCAAAACTCGCTACATGAATTAAAGATGTTATAAAAAAAATCATCGCTAAAAAAGTGTGAATCTTGATATAAATTTAGGACAAAAATATTACTCTTTTTTCAACTAAACTTATGAATATTGTGGGCACAATGATTTGATTAATACCTTATTGGTTGTGTATATGGAGAATGGTAAAAATAATCAGAGAATTTACTTATTTAGTAATTCAGAAAGAAAGAAAATAATTCTTAACTTGGATAAGATTTTCACCTGTTTAGTCACTAACTTATTTTGTATGTCTGATTTTACATTTGATTGACATTTGTGGGTGTCGTTGCTGTAAGCCCTCAGGAGACGATAACTCGATCACTAGGGACATCTAGGGGTTCAAAGGCTTGTTGCATAGCTAAATGCAACCGTGATCCCTATAAAAGTGGCTTAGTTTAATTTTATTTTAAAGTTATTTATTGCATTTTGTTTTGTTTATTTTGCTCGAGGACTAGTAAAATGTTAGGTTTGGGGTGTGATAAGCGGAAAATATATTGATATTTATCGCCTTTTTACTTAATATTTTGTATAGTTTCTCGCGTTTTATGAACTTTTTGATGTATTTTAGTTTATTTTACAGATAAAATAAAATTGGGGCTTAATGGAATCAATCAAGATGAAATGTGGAATAAATAAGGGCAAAAACTGGAATTGATGTTTTTATTTAGGAGATTGGAAACTTGAAATGAAGTTCTAATGAAGTACAATTTCAAAAATTTTAGCTTCGCGCAATTGTCGTATTTTGGCCATAACTTTGTATTTCGATATGAGATTGAGGTGATTCAAGATTAAAGAAGACTCAAAGATCTACATCTTTGAAGTTCATAAGATTTTCGAATTCTGAAGTTTTCATTACCTAAATAGATGGAAAATCCGAAATTGTGTTATAAGTAATTACTAAAGTCATTATCAAAAAACTAAAATAATAGAAAATGACAATTTACAATTGTCAAACTTCCACCAAACATGCTTGCGTGTTTGGTGGAGGACTTGGCGTCATGTTTGGTGGAAGCCTTTATATTTGCCTATAAATACCAAGCCAAACTTTGTAATTTTTTCATGTTTTTTTTTGGAGATTTCTCCATGAAAACCTAAAAGAAAGTGTCTTTCATGTTTATTTAAGTTTTCTTGTATTTTCTCTTTATTTATTTAATACATTTTTATGTAATTTTAATTAGATCGTGAGTAGGTAATCTATTTTGGTTGGAGTCTGGGGTGAAATTTTTAATATAATAATTTAGATTTATTCCCTTAATTTAAATAAGTAAATTGAGTTAATTATTTACCACCTGTATGGTCAGTTTTACATTATTGGACTTAGTTTCCGCTTATATGGTCGGTTTAGATGATAACCTTGTTACCGCTTACATGATCGGTTTATATGATTTTGTTATCGCCTATATGGTCGATTGGACTTTGGATAAATGAAATCCACCGCCTACATGGTCAGTTTTAATATAATTAATTCAAGAAATGATTAATTGATAAGGGAATAATTTATATTTGAAGTATTATAAGTGAAACCCCTAACTCCAACATTTCTTTTATTGTTGTAATTTTCTTTATTTTTTAATTTTCTGTTATGTTATTCTGTTTAACTATGCATTTTGTAATTTTAGATATGTGTTGTAACTAAACATATTATTTAGGGGGTGTGATGAATTCCAATAACACTAGTTTATAAAGTTGGTTATTTTATGTCTTGGGTAATATAAAGGTTTATTTATTGAGTCTTAAGTTTAATGCTTCTTGTTAACTGGCGACTAATAAGATTGATTTGGTAAACTTAAAATAAACTTAGAAAATGGATTTTAGGTTTAGCCTTAGACTCAATAGCTCATGATCTCACCTCGGAGAAAATAACTCTTAAATAGATTTCTATACATGATAGGAAATTACCTGTCGGATTGGGGTAGCCATAATTAGAACTTAATCTTAATGAATTCAGGTAACTTGGTTAAGATAAGAATATAGTTAATTGGGTTAATTTGCGTGTTTGCATCTGACCATCAGAAGAGGATTTTGCATATATAAGTGTTCCAGGTTAATAAACTATTATGTTGCACAAACATGAGATAATCACTTCATCTTTAAAAGATATTGGATGGATTCACAACCCTAGATAGTTTCATAATATTGAATTTTCCTTAAATTTACTTTCATATTGTTTTATTTACTTGTTTTAGATAGAAAATCACCATCCAATCAACAACCAATCTATTAAATACTTGTAAATATTTAACTTCATAAATTGATAGTCTAGGTATTAAGTCCTTGTGGGATCGATATATTTTATATTACTTGATTAATACCTTCTCTTGCGTACCATGTGTGTTTATACACCGATCAGATTGCCAAAGCAACGACTCTATATTTTGATTCTGCTATAGAATAAGACCCAATATGTTGTTTCTTTAATGACTAGGATATGAGATTGCTACCTAGGTACACACAATATCCCCCCGCAGATCCTCTGTCATTAAGGTCAGCACTCTAGTCTACATTATAGTAAACGGTTAACTCAAGAGTCCCTTAATTATAAAATTGAAGACCATAGCTTGTATTGCTTTGCAAGTATCTCACGACACACTTGTAAGCTTGCTAATATAATACTGATAGAGATAACAAAAATTGACTAAACTTATTAACAGTGAATACGATATCATATTTAGTAAGCACAATATTTTGAAGGGATCCAACTATATTTTTATATAGAGTGGGGAATATCAAATGATGTCCATTTTTATTTCACAAGGTCTTCAGTTGCACTAATAGGTGTTGGATACCTTTTTCTATCAATCATGTGTGACTTGGAGAGAATATCACCAATGTATTTTGTATTAGACAAATATAAACCATCAACTAAAGATGTGCCTTCCAATCCAAGAAAGTAATTGAACTCTCATAAATCTTTCAAAGCATAAGTAGTGTTGAGCTTGGAAATAAGTACCTCAGCAAGACTGGAGCTTGAACCAATTATCAATATATCATCAAAATATATCAAGACTATCACAATATGTGTTCCCTTATGCTCAATAAATAGGGAAGAATCAGACTTTGTAATGATAAATCCCTATTCAATCAGAAAGGCTTTCAAATTATCATACTAAGCACTTAGAGCTTGTTTAAGACCATACAAGGCTTTGTTTAATTTGTACACATAAGAGGGATGATAAGTGAAAATTTGATAATGTTATGACCTTATGCACCTATAGGAAGGAATATGTGTAATATGTGGAATTATAAAACAACTCTATCTAAGACAAGTTTAGGGTAGAGTTTTTGTGGCCCAGTCTAAACACCACAAGTCTATTATTGCCAAAATGAAAATCAATACAATAATAAAACACAGAAAGAAAAAAAGCAACCAACAAAATCAATACCAATATTTGTTAATAGAGCATAAAACTGTTGATAGAGAAAAGCCATTTTGGGTATAGGCTATCACCCGAATCCACTATATAGAGAAAACTTACAGTGATGGTTAGGTGACTTATGGAAACAACTTTTCCGACTCAAATATATTTACTGTAATAACTTGAAGAACTCATCGAGCGCTCACCAAACAACCTTCTTCAGAACCTCTGAAGTCTCTGAGTGAATCCAATCCGTGAACTCATGATGCTAGAACTCCGACTACCATTCATCACCTTAGAACTCTAAAGGTCTAGGGCATTAGTTAGGGTTGTGTTTGTGTTGATGGTTATCAAATAGGAAACTCACTAAAACAAAGAAGACATGAGATTAATGGAGTCTTCAAGATTATCTCTCAATAAGGTGGAAATAATGAATATGATGGCTCTGTATTTTATATTTCCGATACTAGGTAAAGTTACTAATGCTTTCTTCATATAGGTAGGGTTTCCAAGTCTCTAAAAATTCCTTTAAAATAAGTCCAAAATAACCAAAATACACAGTGACGTTCAAACATAACTTGAACGCGTAACTAACGCATAATCTGCCACAATCTTGTCCGAACGTGTTGGGGGCAATTATAGAACCCCTAGGGTTGCATTGATTCCCGCGCAGTGGAAGTGGATTTAACCCATTTATCAAATATGGGTGCATTTTTAAATTATTTTATGGAATACTATATTCCATTATGAGTCGTAGGAAAAAATCGGGGCCTAATCGGAGTTCGGAAACTCTGGAACGAAGAAAATAAAGTTTCAGCGCTCGTGGGCATCAACTCTCAGCGTGTCGCGATGCGCAGGCTTAGACGTCGCAAGGCCTAATCTGTGAATGCTCGGTGTCACGACGTGTAAGGGTGAGTGTCGCGACACCCGCAACTCTGAGAGATGAGTGTCACGAGGCTGGAGATCGAGTCACGACGCTGCCTTGTGTAAAATATTGATAATGAATCCAGTCCAAAACACTTCTAATTTTCTCCAAACACTTCAATACACCTAAATCAAATTTTAACATCAAAATCAATATCAACACATGTTATACAACAAACATATTGTATTCTAAATACATATATGCATTTCTTTGAATCAAATCATAAACCACAACAGAATCCTACAATAAAGTGATTCATGAATAATTTTAGGTCACGCAAAGGTGGTCAAGTGATTCTAGAATGATAGCCATAGCTCCAAGCTATTATATAGATTTCCAAACTCTAACTTTATGTTTATGTCCAAAATAAATATTTTGACCATTCACAAACATATTGTGTTTATGCTTCCAAAGCATTCATACACAATTCATAGCCTAATTTCGACATCAAGCTATATTATTATGTATTCAATACATAATACATCACTATATGCTTCATTAATGAAAATAACTCAATAATGAAAATATAACTTTAGAGAAGATCAAACTTACCTAGTAACCTTGATTCTAAGATCCAATCTTGATTTCTTCTTGTTGAAATGTTGTAGAGAACTTCCTAAACTTCTCTAAACACCTCTTTTATTTAGGCTAATATTTCTAAATCTTGCTTGTTTTAACATTAATTAAAAATTTGTTCAAGCTTGTCTTTTAAAGTAAAATTTATACAATTTTTAATTAATAAAAGCTTTAATCAATTTTTAGGTGGGCTTAATCCAATTTGTCCAAATATATATAATTAGGTGTGACTAATCACATTTTTCTACCACTTTGATTTAATCCAATTAAATCTAGACAAAGTTTAACAAATTGATTAGTTAATTGTATACCACTTTGATTTAATCCAATTAAATCAAACCAAATACACCTATAATTACATATTTTATAACTACCAAAATATCCTCTAATGGTAGAGATATTTATGAAATTACAACAAAGCTTTTGTGTGATTTTAGATTAATCTAATTAATCCAACTAGGTCGAAATAAATAATTAATATTATCCAATAATACGTAATTATTTTAAATGATAATTATAAGATCAATATTATTTATTATCAAACATTATCAGATACCCACGTGCTCAACGAGCACCTTTCAATTTTAAAGAATTCATTACAAGATCACCATCTTGCATTGCTTTCCTCCAGATGCATCATGTTTCAATTTTAAATCAGGTTTCATCCAACTTTTACGCACATTCCACGGTCTAGAATAAAAAAATCCTAATCAGCACTTAAGGATTATAAGAGGTATGTGATACATGTACAGACTAAAATTACAACATGAATATAATTCAACTCAAGTTTCTCTCTTTTCTTTAAAGGATAAAACTAAAATTTGGCCGCAGAATCTTAAGTTAGGATCCATCAGAGCAATGGATGATTTGCAAGAGCAATTTCTGAAAAAATTCATTTCCCATCATAAGACAAACTCCTTTAAGAGGAGAATTACAACTTTCACACAAGAGTCAGAGGAAACACTTTATCAATGTTGGGAGAGATTTAAAGAAATATTAAATGTTTTTCCATATCACGGACTTGAAACATGGAGGCTGGTTTCCTACTTCTACGAGGGTTTAACACCCCAAAGTAGACAAATAGTGGAAATGATGTGTAATGATGAGTTTAGAGACAAAATTCCGAAGAAACACTAGATTACCTAGAACACATAACAGAGAATATGCAACACTAGGATATAGTTGGCACTTATGAGTTGTCTGTAATACCACAGTCATCTAGTAGAGGCATATTTAACCTTAAGGAAGTTCATGACCTTTCTACTAAATATGCATCTGTAGCTAAAAATATTGAGAAGAAGATTGATCATGTCACATTAATTCAAGAAGTCACATATGATATCTGCAATTCAAATGAATATGTCACATAAGTTTGCCCACCTTTACCAGCCCTGTAAGAATGTCTCAATGACCAAGTTAGTTTTTATAAACACCTTTAAGAGACTAAATCCAAACTCATGCTCCCAAACTTATAATTTTGGTTGGAGATAACATCCAAACTTCCATTGGAGGAATGATAACCAAGCACAACCATCACAACAACCTCCCACGTACACCTGAATTTCTAAAATTCCCATAATTATGCACCATATGTCCCACCACCTAGGAAAACCCTTGAGGATATCTTGTATGCATTTATTAAGAAATATGCATTTATTAAGAAATATAAAGCCATCAATAATCAAAATGTAAAAACTGTAATATCCCAGATCTTCAGGACAGTTCTGGAAGGTTTCCGGACTGAAGTTATAGTCTCGGAATAGGATGATAATAAAGCATAAGAGTTCAAACAATGATATATGAATCGAAATATTATAAAGTGAAGTTTTATCACGTTAGAAGACGCGTCGTCTCAAAAATCAGTTACGTAATTTATTTTATTATGCTCGTAAAGTTGTTGTTTCGATAAAAAATATAGCAAACGAATTCTGATTGAGTTGATTCTTGAACTTTCAGACTTATTTTTCTGAGACGAACAACTTTTATGTTTAACACTTTTCGAAAATCACATCAGAAGGGCTTCAAAATAGCTAATTTCCAAAAATACCCTTCTAGGCGGAGGCAATATAGTAATTTCTGGGGAAATAACATTATATTTTACTGTTTTCTATTACAAAAAAAAAAGAAAAAGAAAATAGAGGGGGATATAAGATGGAGAGAGAGAAGAGAGAGAAAGGTGACATGGCCGGCGCACGGCTAGTCGGCCACCCCCAGCGGTGCGCGCCTGCACCACCGGCTTAGTCCAGAGCTAGCCAGCCACATGGTGGCCGGCAATTCCCATTTAGGCGATTGAAAAGGTGAGAAAATGGGGGAGAAAGTTACGGAAGTGGGTTGGTCAATCCCAGCTCATCGGTTCGATTCACGGCCCGAACCACCCACCAAATGGTAGCTGTCAACGAGTTTTACGAGATGATGGTGACGGTTTCTCCGATTCGTGCTTGGAATCACATGAAACGAGAAGGGAAGCAGCATATGAACAATAATCTAGACAATAGCAGTATCTCCGATTGGAATTTCGTCGATTCAAGCGAGTTCGTGGGATCATTTGGAGTCCGTATATGGCCTTGAAATCTTGATCGGACCAGGGTTATATGTGTCCGCCAAGCCAATTTGTTAGTTTTGCAGGTCAGTAGCAGTCCTACTGAGACATCAGATCATCAGTGAAGACTTTGAAAACAGTGGATCGGCCAATTACAGTCAAGAGAGTCATTGATTCCTGAGTCAAGTTATGGGTCCTCACGACCCCTTATATTTGTATTTGTACTTGTATTGCAAATGTAAAGGATTATGTAATAGTATAGCATTATTTTGAGTTCTGGCCGGAGGCCAAGTGATATGCATTTCGTTTATTGAGTTCTGGCCTGAGGCCAAGTTGATGGTTGCATATATTTTGAGTTTGCATAAACAGGTTTTAAGGCAGGTTGTATGATGTTCTACATACATCATGCCGAAATTTCATTAGAATCAGAGGCTTATGGAGGCAAGATTAGCCTGTCTCCTGCCGGTAACATAATGGCTTAGGCGGGATGTTTCACAAATATTGAATGATCTGAAAGATACTTTTTCAAAATCACATATGTATTGACCATTCACGAGAAAGGAAAGTTTCATACACAACCATAGCTAACCCCAAGAGTCATCAAAACCCTCACGAGTGTAATTCTGGTAGTCAACATATAGACCAAGTCAAATCTGTTATTACTCTTCTGTAACATCCTGCCTTAAATCCATAAGCCTCTGATTCTAGAAAAAAACTTCGACATGATGTATTCGTAACATCATGCAACCTGACCTATAGCCAGCATCCATATACAACATGAACATAAAATCTCGGCCTCATGCCGGTATCTCAACATCAATGCAATCTAAGGGCCTAAACTAAAATACGATGCAGACATAAAGACATAATACAACCAGGGCTCCGTGCCCGAAAATACGCATATACAAAAACCTTTTTCTAAAATAGACTTGTGCTCAGAACGTTACAACATATACAAACTAAAACATAAACTACTGGACTCTTTGTTTCCCCCAAGACTTAGTGACTGGTTGACTGCAACGCTACTATCCGACTTCTCTACAACTCTGAAATCCATGGTCGACCGTTTAGGTCACCAACCTGTAAAACTTAAACACTGTAGTATAGTGAGTCATAAGACTCAGCAAGTAACTATGCTCCTACCTTGAGCATCATACACATGCAAGGTTTGAATTCCAGTTTACATATTATTCCTGGGATTTCTAATTGATTCACGCATTATCTAAATTACCAACTGTTCATATTGTCTGTTTCCTAGCCGATTGGCAAACATTCCATTTCTTATAGTCCTCTTATATTTCTTATATTCCTCTTATGTGAACATCCACACACACATCTCTTTCTGTTTTCTTGTGTCATACTGCCTAGCTTGTTCATTTGAAATCATTGCATACATACATATATCAATCTTAACATATCATTATCATCTGTACTATCACATATATAACTCATATCGTCTTGACATTAACATACAAAACGTTTTAGTTCACGACACACGTCAAGCATACTCTTTTTTGTTCTTTTAATCATTTCCTTTGTTTTTAACCATATAAGTTACAACATGTAGTTCCCCTCTAACTTGAATAATTCAATAACCAACAATCATCCATATTTATCCTTACTTATAACTTTTACCTCTATCTAGTAGACTTAACATATTCATGATGTCACATATAACATTCACGATATATCATATAGTAGTGTTCACATACATATACATATCATCTTCTTATCTTCTTATCTTCTTATCTTTCTTTTACTTCGCTACCTCAAGCTTAGATGGATTATCAAAGTTATCTTCTTACCATTCTTTTTAACACATCATCGATTCATCATATACAATCCATATTAATTATATATACAGCAAATATGCATCTCATAATCATGTGTATACACTAGTGCTGGTTCGTGCAAACAATTCTCATACAGAACCTATTACCTATTTTAGAATAGATATGGAATGGATTCCATCCGAACGGATCCTATCCTACACTTCTACCATGCAACATACAATCGTCAATCATATATACACACATAAGTAAAAATATCATCGTGCTCAAACATCATATGTATGAATCACACGAACATTAAAAAGATTTAATTCATATTGACATCTCATAACTTCACTTTGCTTGGAAAGTTTCTTTTTTTTTTTTAGAAAACTCACAATTCTTTATAATACATTCCATTAGGAAACATTTTTAAAAATCTTTTTCGGAAAACTCGTATTTGAAACTCCCTTCCTTTTTATGTTCTAGAAAACTCTTTATTAAAAAATCTGTTTTTGAAAACTCATTCCGAAAATCTTTCTCTTTCTTGTACTTCTCTCTAAAATCGTCTTTCTAAGTTCTTTTCTGAAACTCTTTTCTGAAAACTGAAATCTAAAATCCTTTTCTGAAAACCGAAATCTGAAAATCAAATACTCTAAACACCTTGCCAGTGATATGGGGCATTGTGTATCGCCGTCCCCCATGACACCAAATCTCTGCCCAGGAATGTACCATTTGAACGCAATCTCCACCCATGAATATCCCATTTGAGCGCAATCTCTGCCCAGGAATGTCCTATCTGAGAGCAAAAAGGGATCTAGGGGCGCTATGTATCACTGTCCCCTAGTCCCACTCGAGGATTGAGAGCGTCCCCCCAATCCTCCATATGTGAACATGTATCTAAATCAGTCAATTCCAATTAGTGTACAACTGGAATGGGTCAAATCCCAAATCCCGAATCTATATGATATCCATCAATTCCAACAATGTATAACTGAGATGGGTCAAATCCCAAATCCCGAATTCATATGAAATCCGTCAATTCCATAATTGTTCATAAAATATCACTGAGATAGGTTTATACCCCAATCCCGATAAAATCCATTAAAACTTTTGTTTTGAAAATATTTAAAACTATTAAATACTTTAAACTTTAAAATCAGTTTCAACTATAATTCAGAAAAGATTACCCAATATGCATGTTCAATGCATTATGCTTTCATTCACTCAATACATGCTTTCATACTTACTTATACTCTATATCTGTATCACATATGCACATGTATGCATGCGTATATACATATTAAGTAAACATACTTATACATATACTTATCCGTTATCATGTATACACATAAATCCATAACAAGCAACAATGTTCTTGTTCACATTACATACTTTTATTTATATTGGTTCATGCTTACACTCATGTATATGTATGTTTTTATCAATTCAAACATAACATAACATAACATATACTTCGTACATACATTTGACTATACTAGCATACACTTGCATAATTTCATATATAAACACATACATTTGTTTTCATGCTCAAATTCAACATATTAAAATTCTAACTTATCCATCACAGTTACCATTTTTCCATGCGTTTCATACATACCGTGCATTCCCAAGCGTATCTATATAACATTTATATATTATATACATTCAGACATCCGCAACTCTTAATAGCATTTCTAAGCATATCATGTGCTACCAAACATTCACTTATATTATTAATACCTCATAACTCGTGTTCGTACATTTCTATCATCATCTTAATATATACATGTTTCCGATTTGAACAAACACTTGTAATCCTACTTTAACGGATATACTCACAACTATAAGTCCAATCACTTATTACTTTCATAATCCAGTTTTCCGTAATTTATCGAGTTTGCGCTAAATTTCCAGGTTTTCATATTTTCCATGTTTCACACATTTTTCGTATCTCGCATTCACTAAATATTTTCTCTTTTATGTCCTTACTAATAAAATCTCTAAAAGGTTTCCTAGCATATTCTTTGTCAAGTTCTACTTTCATCTTTTTAGATTCTTTAAATTATATCGTTTAAAAGTATACAAACCCAAGGAAATCCTAGCATAGTGTACTTATCTGGACTCTAACGTTATCTGAGTTTGATACTTTCTATTGTCACCATCAGGTATCCAAAACATGTACACATCAACTCCACTTCCTTTAATTCACAAGTATATTAAACTCATCAGTGTCAGAATACTCATTCAATTTATCATATCATGCACTTTGTTTTCCATATGCATTCATCATTAACACACATTCTTCATCTACTTCACAAGTCATCACACAATGCATTAGAATATACCTTTATTACTATCAATTGTTTTAATTCACAAAGAAACAACCCCATTCCATTATTACCCAATTCGACCAATATACATAATTTCAAGTTTAGCACTTTTCAATTCATTTTCATTATCATGCATGAACATTCATCCACATACGCATTATTCATCATCAAACCATTATCAATTCATGTAAATCATTCCCACAAACATATATCAAACTTGATCAAACCAAAAACACAACTTACTAATTTTTGCCATGTTTTCCAGTAGTGTTACTATTTGAACAGGTCTCGGTTCTTCATCATTTCAAGAGCAATTTAGATCCAATTGAAAGATTATTTTACAGGCATATATATGAGACATAAATCCACAAGTTTCATGTTTTACAATTCTCCTAATTGTTCCTCTAAAGGCACGAAAATTAAAGTGCAACAGAACTTAAAATTTCTTTAACCAAACTGTGCAATTTACATTTTTTTTTTTAATTTTGCATTTCTCATTCCATTCAAACCAAACAAATTATTTTGTGTTCATAACATCATAAAACAATCATTTAATATTAACAAGTCAACAAATCAACAAAATCACAAAAACAACTCCCTACATATCCCACCATTTTCGGCCAAGACTACAACAAACACATACCAAATTATTTCAACTCCAACAAACCATATTCATGCTAAATCACTTATCAACATAAGAATTATCATCTTTTATCAACACAAGCAACAAAAACAGCCCTCCCCCCAAACATTGATAAATTCGGTCAACTCTCATTGGAGAAAAAAATTTGGGCATTCAACTCCTAATGCTACACTACATGTTCATATTATCACCAAACAACACCCTATACATGCTATAACTTCTATTGAATCAAAAATCAAAAATTTCTAATTTCTAGAGTTAATAGATTTTGAATTTGGGGAAGGATTTTCATGCTCAAAACTGAAAATAAAAGAAGAGGAGAGTAGTAGAAGCTTACTGGCATGGGGAAATCAACTTAGAATCACGAAAATCTTCATCAAAATGACATTGAAGGCTTGAAGAACATTGAGAGGATGAAGAAGCCCTCTCTCACGTTTTTGTCTTTGGAAAAGGAAGGGGAAATAATGGCTTTTACTTTAAAAAAATTAGCTGATTTTTTGTTGTTAAATGAGTGGCTAAGATTAAGCCACATGTCCAATTTTAATCAAACCCGTAACAGTGCAGGTCATCCAGAAAACACGCATTTTTAACTTAGTTTGGTTCCGAATTTGAAGAAATATTCAACATGAAGTTTGTGCGTCTATGTCTTAGCTTCGAAATGGTATATGATTGTCAGAATCAGAGTTAAAAAGAAAAAGTTACAGCTATTTTACTAACAGTTGTTCAAATGGAAAACTTAGCGGAAAAATGCTAAAACTTGAAAATTTATCCCGAGTCTCCGATCGGGATTTCTAAGTCATGGAAATTATTTTTATATCCTAAAATGAATATTAACATGCTTCACATAATTATTTACTGTGCTAGGCAGGTTACACGCTACCGGTCTGTTACATCTTCGCAATGGTTAAGTCATCCAAAGACCCATTCTTGAATCTCATGGAAATTCAGTCTCTGAGGGTAAGGAATTGGTTATATAAATACTTACTCCGTTGATGACAACGATTGTCAAATGCACCTCCATTTCATCAAGCATTGAAAATAAAAAAATTGAACCATTCCCTAGAGATATATGAAATATTCAAACAAGTGAAGGTCAATATTCCTTTGTTAGATGTCATCAAACAGATACCATCTTATGCCAAATTTTTGACAGACTTATGCACCATTAAAAGAAAACATCAGATAAGAAAGAAGTTTTTTTCTAGTCGAATAGGTAAGTTCCATTCTCTCAACCAATAATACATTAAAATAAAAAGACCCTGGTTGTCCAACTATTATATGTATTATTGGAAATCATAAAATTGAACATGCATTGATTGATCTTGGAGCTTGTGTCAATTTTCTTCCATTCTCGATTTACCAGTAGCTTAATATTGGCAAGTTAAAACCAACTTGAACTAAATTTTACTTGTCTATTGATCAGTCAAAGTACCGGAAGGAATTATGGAAGAGTGTTATTATAAGTCAATAAATTCATATATTATGTGGATTTTAATGTCTTGGAAATACAACCTGTAGCAGACAGTTATAAGTCAATTCTTGTAATACTTGGTCGTCCATTTTTAACAATAGCTAATGCTTTAATTAATCACATGAATGAATCATAAATGTATCCTTTGGTAATATGATGTTGGAGCTTAATATTTTTAACATGTGCAAACAACCATACGATGAGGACAGTGAAAATGAGAGCATGTAACTAATCGAACCAATTTTGAAAGAAAACATTTAGGGGAGCTTATATGACCATATGAAAATTTATGCAATTAATTTTCTTGAATAAAGTATGCAATTAGATTCAAATATTTCTAATAATTTTTCTTTACTTGTATTTACTTAGGTACTGGAGAAGACGGAGAGAAGTAAAATTTTGAGGAACTATGAATACTTGGAGATGAAAAGCGTGAGGAAGCACCCAAATCGAAATTAAAGACTTTGTCGGAAGGATTGAAGTATGCATTTATTGGAAACAAACAAACTTACCATGTGGTAATTTCTTCCTCTCTCACAAGCGATCAAGAAGATAAGTTAATAAATGTGTTGAGAGAACATAAACTGACAATTGGATGGGACATAAAAGGCAGTAATCCTTTGATTTTCACACACATAATATATTTAGAAGATAATGCTAGGACATATCGTCAACCCAAAAAGATTAAACCCTTATATGAAAGAAGTAGCAAAAACATAAATCATTAAACCTCTTGATGTAGGCATTATCTACCTTATCTCCGATAAGAAGTGGGTGAGTCTTACACGAGTTATGCCTAAAAATTCTGCAATAACTGTCGTAAAAAATGATAAAAGAGAATCAATTCCAACTCAAATATCAGCTAGTTGGCATATGTGAATTGATTATAGAAAAGTAAATGACGCCACTAGAAAATATCATTTTTGTTTACCATTTCTTGACTAAATTTTGGAAAGAGTAGCAGGACATCCCTACTATTTCTTTCTTGATGGTTATTCAGGTTATTATCAAATTCTCATTGCTTTTGAAGACTAGGAAAAGACAGCATTCACATGTCCCTATGGAATATTTACATTTAGGAAATGCTTTTTGAACTTTGTAATGCACCAACAACATTCCAACGATGTATATTAAGAATATTTAATAACATGATTAAACATTATTTAGAGGTCTTTATGGATGATATAACTATTTTTGGGAACTCATTTGATAATTGCTTGAATAATTTGGAAAATATTTTGAAAAGATGTAAAGAAAAATAACTTATGTTAAATTGGAAAAAATGTCATGTCATTACTAATTCAGAAAATTTTTTGGGTCACGTTGTGTCATCTAAAGGTATTGAGGTTGACAAGGCAAAAATAGAGGTAATCTCTAAATGACTACCATTAAAAACAGTCAGGAAAATTCGTTCTTTCTTAGGACATCCATGATTTTATAGGAGGTTCACTAAAACTTTAGTACCATATTCAGACCATTGTGTAACCTTCTATTAAAAGTTGCAATATTTGAATGGACAAAAGAATGTCAAAAATCATTTGAAAAGATTATCAGTCTTTTAACTTATGCTCCTATCATGCAATCATTTGATTGGTCTTTGCCTTTTGAGCTAATGTGTGATGCCAATGATTATGCAGTTGGAGAAGTATTAGGATAGAGAAAGGAAGGTCAGTCGTATGTAAATTATTACGCAAGTAAAACTTTAAGCAGTGCACAAATGAATTACACTACCACAGAAAAAGAACTACCTGCTGTAATATTTGCATTGGATAAATTTTGATTATGTTTCATTAATTCATCAACCGTTGTTTATTCTAACCATGCTGGTGTTAGATATTTGATATCTAAATAGGATGCAAAGCCGAGATTACTACGATGGATTTTGTTGCTATAAGAATTCAATCTTACAATCAAAGACAAGAAATGAGCAGAGAATGTAATTGCAGATCATTTATCGAGACTTACAAATGAGTCATCAATTGACACAACTCCTATCAATGACTCTTTTCCTGATGATTTTTTATTTCCTGTAAATACAATGTCTTGGTATGTTAATATTGTTAATTTGCTTGCAACATGAAAAATACCTCCAGATTGGAGCTATCAAGACAAGAAGAAATTTTTGACTGAAGTCAAAAGATTCTACTGGGACGATTCATAACTGTTCAAGTATTGCCTGATCAGATTTTCCGATGATGTATACCATTCAATGAGATAAGTAGTGTTATTCAGTTTTGTCATTCAGAAGCATGCAGATGTCACTTCTCATCTAAGAAAACCGATGTAAAAATCTTACAGTGTATTGATCCTATTTATTTAAAGATACACATGCTGTCTATAAAACTTGTGAAATTTTCAACAATTGAGATCCATTTCTGAAAGAAACATTATGTCTTTAAATCTCATCATTGTCATTGAAATATTTGATTGTTGGGGAGTGGATTTCATGGGTCAATTTCCACCGTCCTTTGGATTTTTATATATTTTAGTTGCAGTGGAATACATCTCAAAATGATTGAAGCGATTCATTGTTGGAACAATGATAAAAAAATTGTGATTAAATTTTTTAAAGAAAATATTTCAAGTCGATTTGGAATCTCTCGGGCAATTATAAGTGATGAAGGTAATTACTTTTATAACAAGCCTTTTGAGTCTTTAATGAAAAATATGGAATTATACATCAAGTTTCTACCTCCTATCACCATCAGACAAATGGTCAAGTTGAACTAGCAAATAGGGAAATCAAATCAATTTTGAAAAAAATGGTTAACCCAAATCGCAAAGATTGGTCTCTTCGACTGACTTATGCACTTTGGGCATACCGAACAGCTTTCAAAACATCTTTGAGAATGTCTCATTATTGTCTAGTTTATGGAAAACCTTGTCATTTTCCTGTAGAAATTGAGCATAAGGCATATTGGGCTATTAAAGCTTTCAATTCAAACTTTGAAAATGCTAGTCATGAACATAAACTGTAATTAAATGAATTTGAAGAGTTAAAGAATGATTCATATGAGAATGCGAAAATTCTTAAAGCTAAAACTAAGGTATTTCATGATAGTCGAATTTCACGAAAAACGTTTGAAATTGGTCAAAAAGCTTTACTTTATAATTCTTGTCTTTATTTCATGTAAAATTAAAATCCAAATAGATGACCCATTTATTGTGAATCACGTTTACTCATATGGAGCTATTGACATTGAGAATCCTAGGGATGATGATGTATTTAAAGTAAACGAACAACATCTGAAATCATTTTTGGAGTGTTCAAATTTTAAGAATCGATTTTCCTTTCAAACCCAGTGTACCGTGATTGACATATTTCAAGCTATTATTTTCTTTTCTTTTCTTTTGTATTTGTCTAATTCCCATTTTTTTCCTTGGGTTTGCAGCATTTTCTTTTTATCAGAGTTTTGCACCTCGGTTAAATAACGGATAATGGTACGCCGTGACTCTAAGTTGGTTCTTTCAGTTTCCTAAATTACTGATACCCTACAATCAATGCGTGTAATAAACTCTCTCAAAACTCCACAATCATTTTCTTTCTCTCTCCCAGAATGCTCTGATGATAATTTACAAAGTACACACCGAAAGAATAAGGCTTCTTGTGATCAATGGTATTCATAGTGATATTCGTTGGGCAATTGAAGTAAGAGTTCGCTTGTTAGGTGAGTCATATGACTCCTTCATTTCTTACACGTCTAGTTTAAGAAAAAAAACACCTATGTTAAGAAATGAAGAGCTAAACAATTAGATGTTTGTTATAAATGTGCACGCTGGACGTGCAACGCCCATTGTCTTTTTTTAGGAATGGTGTCTGACAATCGCAAATATAAAATTCAATTAATTAGAGATGGATTGAGTAAGGAGTCTTTAGATGATATATCACTGATTCTTGAGACGTATTCTAGTGGACATGTTCATCAAATGATTCCCAATTTGCATACACAATTTTAAAAAGAAAGAGAATAATACTGTCTTAGGAATTTGACTTTAAAAGACTTTGTTTGCCAATTTGTAAGAAAAATTGGATGGGAAGCATATCCTCAATCCATAGAGGGCGTTCAAGTCGTTACTAGACGTAAAACCAGAAGAAGATGTGAGTCACAATCACAACTACCAGCACATATTGTATCAATTTATTACTTTGATTTCCTTTACTTTAAATTATTATTTTGATTTACTTTAATTTACTGTTTTGATTTCTTTTACTTTAATCTTTCTGACAGTATCTAACCTTTTTAACTTTAACGATATATTTTACTGTTCATCTGACAATTGTCATTTTGTAGACACTAGTGCCTTTATTACCCATCATTTTTCAGGATCTATAAATACAACTTGTCAGTTATCTCTTCGACATATCCAAATAAGAGAGAGCAAATATGGAGAAAATTTCAAGACAACGAGTCACTAATATCTGTGTATTTTGTGGATCTAACTTTGGAACTAAACGAGAATTTGTTGAGCCAGCAAAAGAATTGGGTAGAGTTATGGCGGAAAGAAACCTGCACTTAATATATGGCGGTGATGATTTTGATTGATGGGATGTGTTTCAAAGGCCGTGTACGAATGTGTCAGTCAAGTTTTGCAGATCATTCTAAAAACTTTGACAGACGGAAACCTCATCGGAAAAACAAATGGAGAAGAATACATTGTCTCAGGTATGTCTGAAAGAGTTATAGAAATGATTAATCATGCTCACGCTTTTATTGCTTTACCAGGTGGGCTGGGCACGTTGGAAGAAATATTCACAGTTGCGTCACGGGCGAACTTGAACATTCACCGAAAACTGATAGATATACTTAATGTTGATCATTTTTTTTTTTTTTTTTTTTTTTCTTTTAGTTTTTCTTGAGGATGTCAAAAGATAAGGGTTCATTTCGAAACCGCCAAAAGATATCTTCCTAACTGTAGGAAACGTTGATCAATTAATTGACCAACTCTTACCTTATGAACCAAAAATCGACCCAATTCTTTCTAGTATATATATATTCTAGATATTGTCTGTGCCTACGATACGATGTTACAGAATTTTATCGCATGATATTTAACATGAATTTCTTTCTTTAATGTACCTTGATTGTTTGGTAACCTATAATTGACATTTCCAAAGAGATTTTATAATGAAAGGATACCGTTTTTTTGATTTGTTTGGTAACTTACAACTGGTATTTTCAGAGAGATTTTATAATGAAAGGATTATGTTCTTTAGTTTGTTTCGTAATCTAGAATTTCCATTTCAGAGAGACTTTATAATAAAAGTATCTGAACTGGCAATTAAGCCATAAAAATATAGGCCTTTGGATATATTCTCTCTTTTAATATTAACCATTCGTTATATTCTCTTTCACCCACTAAACGACACATTATTGTGCTTTATAATATATATAAGACTTATTGTAAAAAATACAAAATTTATAGGACAACAAAATATTTAGATACACGAGTCGGGGACAATAACCCATGTGACTTTGACATTTTAAATTGCTATTTTTTTAATTACTGAATTAATTACTTATTAAATAATAAATCCAAATAAATAAATAAAGTGAAAATCATAAAAACCGAGGGTAATTTATTATCACTTTTCTCATTCGCCCGCCGGCTGAATTCTTTTTGTTGAAGTCTTTTGAGTTTTGAAGTGGTACTTATTGTAGGGGTGTTTATAGAGTCGGATCAATTCGTGATCCGATCCGATCCAACCCGTGCAGGTTTCAAATAAAAATAATGAATCTTCGGGGTTAATCTGACCCGATCCGAAATTTTTGGGTTGGGTCACGGGCTTGATATTAAAACCCGACCCGACCCGACCCAAAATTATAATATTTGTATTATTTTTTTAAAAATTTTATTATTTTTTTAAAAATTTTATTATTTTTTTTAGAGTTTTTACTATTATTTTATTTATTTATTACTTTTGTTGTCTTGAAACTTTATATAAATGATAATTTTCAGACATAAAATTACTACTATTTATATTTTAAAATGATTAATTCATAAAAAAAAAAATTATTTTTCTAAATGACCCGACCCGATCGATTTCACCTCTCAAATTTTGGGTTCGGATTTCGCGATCCGCGAGACCCGACCCGATCGGATCTCAAAATTTTCAAAAAAATCCGACCCGACTTGTAAAGACCCTTACTTTAGTTAAATCTTCTATATTCACACCTTTTTCAACCTTTTTTTGTGCCTATTGTTTTTAATTTTAAAAAAAAAAAAAAAAACCCAAATGCGATACATATTTTTTTTAACCACTATTTGTTTTCTAAATTATTAAATACAATTTACCTAGACAGACTGTTGTGGCAATTAAAGTTTTGGTTGCCTCTCAATCAAGATCACTGGCGATTAATTCAAATTGTCATCCAAATCAATTCGCACAGCAAGATCATTCCAACTATCTGGTAACTTATTTATTTTTCTTCTCTATTTAAGTATTAAAATTTAAACCGATTTAGTATTTCTTTTTTCTATTATTTGTTTCAGCAATTTTTTAATTAATGAATTAATTATTATTATTTATTTATTTTTGTATTAGAAGAAAGAGATGCATGAAGTTAAAAAATAAAAAATAAAATAAGGAATAGCAATGGATATAGATATCCCGATCCGTCCTCATTTTTATATCACACATTCTTAAATAGAACTCCTTTTTTTTTTTTTTTTTTAACACCTACCTAACTTCCATAACCGTTTATATGACAAAATCAACCTGGCATTCCGATATAACCGTTTCCCCGCGTCTTATAAGGGGAGCTGTTCGTTTATTCCTAGGAACATCAATAGAAACACCCACAATTATTTTCTGTCATTTCACATAAAATATCAACTTTTGATTTATTACAACATCTTCAATGTCGAATTTCATTGCCGAATTGTAAACAAAGCTTTTTGAGCATTAATGGGAGAATATTGAGGTATGTTTATTTTCCTCTTTTTATACAATTTTTTGGATAACATTCTTATGTTAATATAGCCAAAAAAAAAAAAAAAAAAAAAAAAAATCTGAAATTTATCATCTTCAAGTTGCATTGAAATTATAATTTTTTTCATCATCATCATAATTTTTTACTTTTGCTTGTAACTTTTTAATTTTCAATAATGAAGCTGCTTCTTGGCCAAAGAAGATCAAAGATGGCTAAACTTGGAGTGCCAATTCGGAGGAGAATAATTATGGGGACACATACGATGATCATGTTTATGATAACGAATTATGCATACGCTGATACGAATATAATTTTCAGTCCTTGTGATGATGCTAAAGTTAAGAAATGGGATGGTTTCACATTTGGTCTTGCATTTTCAACCAAAGAATCCTTCTTTTTTGAAGAAACTCAACTCTCTCCTTGTGATAGTCGCCTTGCCTTAGCCACCAAGAATGCCAAACTTGCCATTTTCAGGCCTAAGGTCGATGAGATTTCCCTCCTCACCATCGATAGTACTAACTTCAATCCGGTACCGACTTTTATAATTTTAGTTTCTGTATTCCAATAACACGTCTTTAAAGTGGAAGTTATATGTAGCGATGGTCAAGTATTGATTTTCTATCCACTTGTTCATAAGTTCAAACATATAGGAAACAACCCATCTATGAAAATACAAGAAAAAGAATGTGTACCTAGGATTTTCCTAACGAGAATCTTATCTTATGTGTACGACATTTATTAAGAGTAACTTTGCGAATTACCTTTTTTCCAGATTATGTTTGGTGGGTATGTGGTTGCATTTGCCGGGCGAAAATATGCAGCAAGATCAGCCCCAACATTGGTTGCCGATAGTACTCACACTGTTACCAATCTAACTTTGGTAAACACATTTACATGTGCACTTTTTGTCTCTTGTTTTTGTGTTGGAACCTTAACTTTGGTAAACGCAGCATTCCCAAGAACCTTGTCTACCGAGTAGGACCTTGTTTTTGAGTTGGAACAGAACAGCATAAGATTAACAGCTTTGCGTATCGTTGTGTATCCTTCAGGTTCTTGAATTCCAGCAGGGTACACTGGAGAATTTGTATTGGAAGAGCTTGGGATGCGATGCGTGTTCTGGGGAGACATCTGTTTGTATCAACAACACAGTCTGTGCAGTACCAAACCCAAAGTGTAAAAGCCACGGGGGTCCAATTGATTGCAGTGTGGTCCTACAGTTAACATTTTCAGGCACAGATGAGAGGAGGCAAGTGCTTAATTCATGGTACGAGGTGAAAAATCTTCGAAAGCTTTCCTTGTATGACCTGTATTCTAATGTTGTTAATTCTGTCCCCTCCGGCTACCCACAATGAGAAGCTTGTTTAAGCAAGCATGGAAAGCTTCTACAGAGCAGCCACTACATATATATATGATGATGTATATCTGTAGAAGGTGTATTTATAACAAAAAAAAAAAAAAAAAAAAGGGTTAAAAATGATGAGTTTGATCAAACGTTTTGATGCTTGGCATTCATAAGTGGTTTGAGCACCCTGGCTTGTACTGATGCCGGTGCAGAAGAAGCCAATTATTTGAAATTTCCTACAAATTTATACCATTAGTTTGTTGGAGAAAATCACCGAAATCGGTGGAAAAAAATGAATAAATTTAAAATGTTTGCTTTGGACAACTCTCAATTCTCAAACTAGTTTTTTGAGATTGAGTTAAACGCATAAATTTTAATAAAGTATAAGAACCACATTCATGCACCAATAAACTTACACTACTTTTCCATATAATAAAGATTAGATAAAAATCTAGCCTACATGTGAGGAAAATGTAAAAAAAAAAAAAAAAAACTCCTATAAAAAGTTTGCATGAACTTAAGATTATGTTTGGTATAGCGGCAAAAGAGCATTAACGCTAGCGTTCGACGCTTTACAAACGCCCACTTTAACTAACGCTAGCGTTAACACTCATAAAACCATAATCTCATAACATGAGCTTATTTTTTGACGCTAGCTTATGTAAGGGAAATTATAAGAATAATTTTGATACTGCAACACTCACAACTTTGATACAACATTCACATAGCAAAACAAAAAGATTTCGAAACAAAGTGTTTACGAAGATAAAGCAAATACGAAGCTTAATGCGACAATTTCAAAAAGTATGGTAGATACGGACTCTCAATATAAGTGAGTTCTTATCTAAGTATTTTTTTAAGCTCTTGGGATTCATACATATTCATTTAAAGCACTTAGGGTCAAGTATATAAAAGCCTTAAATCGTTTTTACCATGTTTTGTGTATTGGAACCGGTATATTGGTGACTGGCCAAGAAGAAACTGAAAATCGATCCCACATCGGGCAACACCGAGGATCCCATCACTGGAACCGGCATACCGATCTCATACTGGGGAAGCTGAATATTTGGCATACATTATGGAACTGTGATAATGCATACCGATATCCATACCGATGATCATACCGGTCAGTAATAGTATTTGAATGCTCAATGGTCGAAATTTTATGAGCCATTTTAAGTGTCAGACCAACATATCGCCTTGGCATACTGGCATACCGGTCCTTGCACTGTATAACAAATCTTTCCAGTTTTCATCCTATAAATTGAAGCTTAAAATTCAATTTTGAGAAGAGAGAAAAATACAACCTTCATATCTCTTTTCCATACTTCTAAAAACTTCAAACACTTTCAAAGAGAGTTTTTGTGAGTTTTCAATAACTTACACTCACAAGAACAAAAAGCTCATATTTCATCGTTATATACATTTTAGAGAGTTTAGTTTCATCTTGGTTGAGTTACTCACATTTAAATCTTTTTTGTAGTCATTTTTGAGTGCCCAAATTGTCATAATAAACTTTTCTTTTGAAATACTTTTGTGAGATTCCCTTGTGTGAGTGGTGATTACTCTCAAGAGAGAATTATTGTAAAAAAATTAAGAGGAGTCTTGGAAGAAAGACATATTGGTGTAATTCCTTGCGTGAGTTAGTGAATACTCTCGAAGGAATATATCGTTGTGAAGGTTAAAAGGATCCTTGGAAAAAAGACCTTTGCTATATAAACTTATTGAAATTTAGTGGAACCTTCAAGTGGTACTTAAAGAGAGTGGACGTAAGCAAGCGATTTGGCCAAACCACTATAAAATCAGTTTTACAATCTTTTCCTTAACTCTTTTACTTTACAATTCTATATAGATTATACGTGTTAATTATTTATTCGGTAAAGCTATTGATTTATATAGCTTAATGTAACATCCCCGATCTGAGGGATGTTACCGGCATGGGATAGCAGTACTAACCCCATAAGCCACTGACTTCCTGACTGTATTCTAAGCTATTCAAGTGCAATGTTATGCATGTAAACCATAACTCATTTTGAAATACTTTTATTTCTCATATCTGTGTACTCAATTACTTTACTTTACAAACATTAGCATATGTTCACAAAGATTCATACTTTAATAGTGTACACAAGAAAATTTTACTTGACACTGACTAAACTCTCATGCTATACGACTTAATACTGGTGGACTCCAACCCTGGTGACTGCATCAGTATTCGTCCTCCCGAGTTCGTCCTCCTGGAATTCCTGCAAAAACAAATGCTGAAAATGGGGGGGGGGGTTAGATCGACATACGATCTAAGTAAGTAGACTATAACAGAAAACTGATGTAAAAGTCTTTTCGCTTCAAAACCATATTTTCAAAATGTCTTTATATGAAATCTTTGTTTATGAAATTTCATCTTTCTGAAAACTGTCTTTGAAACTCTGGATTTTGAAAACTGTTTCTGAAAATATAGTTTCTGAAAACTATTTGCTAAAGCCTGAATTCTAATATCTGTGTACTGAAGCTCTGAAAACAGTATACTGAGAATCTGAAAACTGAGAATTTTTCTGAAATCTATATCTCTATCTGAAAATCTGGTCGTATGAGGGCGTTACGTATCGCCGTCCCCCCATACACCTTTCTAGAGGTAGAAGTGAAAATCCATGTCTTTGGGGCGTTACGTATCGCCATCCCCAAAAACATGCCACTACTGTCTTATATATGGTGGTCTTGGGGCGTTACGTATCGCGTCCCCCAAGCCATAATCTGGAGCTGGGGGTGCGGACTATGCTACCACCCAAGCTCAAAATCTGGGATTTAGGGGCATTACGTATCGCCGTCCCCCTAACCCAGCTCGAGGATCTGAGAGCCTCCCCTCAGTCCTCCACATGTGCACATACTCTCTGTATCCGTCAATTCCAACTGTATCTCAAGTTACATACTGGGGTGAGATTTACCTTATGCCCCGGAAAATCATAAACTCATGTTTTAAAACTTTTTGTCTAAAACATAACTTTAAAATATAAGTTCAATGATAAAAGAAATCTAACGCCTTAAGGCATAAAATAATAAGTCTGTTATTAAAACTTAAAACTTGATAAATAAAATCAGTTTAAAGAAAAGAGGTCCACTCACAGTGCTATGGCAAATCTGGTACGGTACATGGCGTGGGAGATCTTCGAGTACTTGATGTCGCTTTTTGAAATGCAAAAACCCTCTTCCTAATCTAACTGTACTGCCAAACAGAGAGAGAGATGGAGAGAGTTATTGGCTTGTTCAAAGTGCTTAATACTCAAAACTAGGCTTGGGGATTAAACCTTGGGGATTCAATGACTGAATTTGCTTAGATGGAAAAGATGATTTCCCTTTTCTTCTTTATTTCTCTCTTATTCCCCTTGATTTCTTTACTGCCTCCTCTTTCATTTCTTTTTGTTTCTAAAAAAATGAGATTTATGAATAGTACTTACTTTATTTAGTGGGGGGTGCCTTAGATATTTTGCAAGTGGTGGAAGTGTTTCGAAATTGGTAGAAAGTTTGAGATTTCTCCTTTAGCTCCGAAATTACTATTCATTCAGATTTTGATTTGCATTTTTTTACCCGTTCTGGTCCGAATTTGGGAAAATATTTAACGCAGAAGTTGTAGGTCTTGGTCTCAAATTTCCGATGATATAAAATTCATAAAAATCGGAGATCTTACGAAAAAGTTATGTCTCAAATACAATAGACAGTACAAAGGGGCACATGGTACAATCTCTTCTCGGGACTTCAAGAAATTTACTGATCGTCCCCAAAATCATCTCATGAGCATATTTGGGTCCCAACATAATTTATTATTCGTGCATTCATTCCGTTCATAAAGAGATCACCGTGGGCAGTAATAAAACTAGTAGTAAAACTACCGATCTTTACAAATTCTCCCCCCTTAAATATGATTCGTCCTCGAATCCTTACTGGCGTCCCATTCGTGCTTTTCGTAATTTCACGAATATCTAGAGACTAATCCATACCCCAGGTTGTTTTCTGACTCTGTCCGACCTACGCTGTTCTTGTGTATGCGAAGATCAATGGTATAGTTTCATCCTTGATGAACTATTTATGTTCCATTTAGATTCAGTGCCTTGAACAGTATTACTCCGATTTTCATCAAGTTATACTATCCTCCCACTTACCACTGTATGTCGGTATTCCTCTCAGGAAAAACGCATGGTGAGCAACAATCTGATTGTTCTCTTGTGAGGTGTATAAGTACAATACTTATGGTATCCCTAGGATAACCTACAATCGGCACTTATCCTATTTGGATTTTAGTTTGGTATCATCCAAACATATGCCTAGCATTCCCAAATATTCAGGAATGTGAAACCCGATTTCTTTTCCTGTTCATATCTAATATGATATCTATCAAACAGATTATTATGGAATATTATTCAAAATAAGTTCTTGCACTGTTTAAAGCTTATCTGTTGAAGGAGATGGTAGCTCAGAGCGACTCGTGATTAACCTTGTCATGTCTAACAAAATTCGGTTAATCTGTTCAGACACACCGTCAAACTGACGTGTTCCGGGAGGAGTCCCCATTGAAAGAATACTATACCCTTTCAAGTATACGAGAAACTTATTGCTTAAGTATTTTCCATTACAGTCTTACCGTGACGGTTTAATACTTTAGTTGATCTGTTTGTCTATTTCGTGTCGAAACTGTGAAAGTTTCCGATTTGTGTTTTAAAAGAAACACATAACCATAACGCGATGCCACATCCATACAGGTCATGAAATATTCATATCCACCTCTAGCCTAGCTAGACATGGGTCCACTTGCTTCACTATGAACTAAGGCTAACAGATCAGTGGCATTTACACTTTTACCAAGTAAATAGTGTTTTTAGGCACTTTGCCCAATAAACTAGATTCCTAGACTTTATTTGAATGGAATCAAATTAGTCCTAGTACCCATTCTTCGAAAGTGTGGATATACGAGTCTTGTTTGATTGTGTCCCAAACAACAATGCCACAATTAGTTTCTTCTGATCAAATCAGTTTGAGTTATTTATTTGTCATGTTATATAGTTGAGATATTATTTATATTCAAAATATAAATTCTGTTATTCACATCTAATGTGTTTATCTCAATATCATCTTTATATAATAAAACACTTAGTGTTCTAGAATATAAAGGTACACCCGCAGCTGGTTATACGCGATATAGAGATAATGTTTGTAGTCAAACTAGTTACATTTTAACAGTTTCCTAATTTAAGTACACACCGGAAGGTAGTTCCTAAATTCAGGTATCTACGGTTAAAACAACGACTTTCGTCCCGTTTACTATTTGCAGATAAATCTCAGTTGAAGTCAGTATCCTGTTCAAAACAGATTCTGAACATCAATATATATTTTATGTACCACACTAAGTATTTAAAATCCAATTTCAATACTAGTTGTGAACATAATTATGACATTCATATTTGAAGTCAGAGCCTTGCTCGTCTTCAATTCCTTCTTAGGATATGTCCTTTTATCTTCCCAGAAGATTATAATGATTTTGCATTTGCCCGTTTTCAACATTCCAGTAGCCTTTGGCCAAGCCTCGAGTTTCTAAAATATCGAAGTAAGGTACGCCTTGCGCTACTTGCCTAATTGCAAAGTTTGACTTTGTCTCCTTGAGAAGAGTCATTAATTCTCCAAGAATTATTTATTGTAATTTAGTATTTCAAAGATATAAAATAGATCCATGAAAATCCTTCAATTTCATTATCATGCTTTAAGGATCTAATCCTTAATTGTGATACGGAAATTAAGGAGTCTACTTGACAAGTATAATGGATTAAGCACTAAAATTATCATTACATGAATATTCCAAATATCATGTTCCACTTATTTGCTTAACTCCGAGCTTTAGGCATAATACGTTATTTTATCAAATAAAGTAACTTATTATTTTCCAAGACCATCTTGAATTTTATTCCCAATTTGAAAAATCATAGTCGTTCAAATACATTTTCACCCAAGATTATGTTTTAAACACTAATATTTCAATTTATCTTGATTCTAATAGTCCAACTATTTAATCAACGATTTGTGGTACTATGTATTATATTGATTATTATAGTCCAACTATACAATCAAATATAATTTAAATTAATTAACCTCAATTACATTGATTACTATAATCCAATTATAAAATCAACTGTAAATCGAAATTAATTAATTCAAATATATTGATTATTATAATCCAATTATATAATCAACAATAATAAAGTCCAACTGCTATTAAAACAACAATTTAAATATTAGTCTAACTAACATTTAATCAAACGACGAAATAATTTGTGATTGAGCGCGTATGGCGAGTAATTGAACAAATATTGCAAATTCAATTCTTGCCTCCCACTATTTTCGGCGAGCCTCTAACCCTCTGTTGAGTACTCGGGAAACCGTGTTTCCTAGTGGGCTAGGATCCCGTTAAATATCACACAATCTTGACTTTGGCCAACAAATTGTATGATAATTAACTAGGTAGATCTCTAAGATCAATTGGAACCAATCCAATTCCTAGATCCGGTAGGAGGACGTCCAAGTCTGAAACATATATCTTATATATGCCAATACATCCAATGTATTACCTAACCTTTTTCCTCTAAATCAACTAATCCTTGGCTTTGGCACAACAAACTTAGTGATCCCAGTCAAGCGCAACCCATTGACCATGGAAAGATTCGTAATCAATGTCGATGGACAAGAAGTGGTCTTGACTTTGGCCAACAAACCACAACTTGGACAAGACACTGATATGGAACAAAGCCTTCGTGATTCAAACACATCTTTGACAGACAAAGGCCTTGACTTTGGCCGTCAAACCAATGCCGTCTAGGATCTTGAGTGAGAATCACTCAATGGAAGGAAAAACGCTTAATATTGAACGGGGGTTTTTCGCGTGCAAATTGGCAACCAATTTATTATCTTTGTTAAGGTCTCATCATCATACACCCTTAAACATGCATTCTAAACACATAATAAAGCGTATATGAAATAAAATAATAATGATATGCGGATGGATACTTTACATTGATCCTAGATCAAATCTCTAAATTTCTCTCTCCAAAGCTAGCACATGTATTTACTTCTACCCGTTACACTACATTTCTAAAGAAACCTCATTTACATTGAGGGGAATAGGTGAGAAGAGAATACAAAGAGTATAGAGGTGATAAGGCTGGACTCGCAGGTCCAATTAATAAATCAAATTTATTACAATTTCCAAAATTGTCCGACCCGACTAATATCCATCCGATATACATTATTCATGCATCGCAACCATGTATTCATACAAGCATGTTATCAATCAATCTAATCCAATTAATTAATCTGATAATTAGTGATCATCCAATGTTCAAACAACGATTTGATTTTTGCTCGAGTCAAACTCGTTTTGCGAATAAGTACTCAAAGTACGAATTCTTGAATTAAATTAAACTACATAATTAAATCCAATTTAATACGCATTTAATTCTAATTCACTATTTAATTATAAATTAAATATTACACTTTTATTAACGAACCTTTACGATTTAAATTCCAAATTCAATCGTCATGGGTCTCAAAGCCCGATTAACATCCAACGTTTATTTAATTAAAGTCCAATGGGCTTTTAATTAATTTCTTAAGGCGTGGACTTTTGGTCAACTCGGGTCAAACCGATAACCAAAGTCCAATCCGGGAGTTACCCCATAAGCCTTTAAATTAATTTTGGCCCATTAGGCCTAATTAAATAATTAAGGTCCATTAAGTCATAATTGGACTTTATGGATGCAGTTTTGGGCCTAATTGGATCCAACCAGTTTTGCCTAAATCCAACTTTGTACAACAAAACCCAAAAGCCCAATTGCAACCTTTAAGGCCCAATTTTCAAAAACAAGCCCAATTAATTAACTTATAAAATTCCAAATTACATAATTAATTAACCTAAGTGTAATACACAATTAATCACCCAATTAACATTTCTAAAACATCAATTAGCATAATTAATCATGCACTTTAACACAAATAGTGTCCAACATAATTTATCAAAATCAAACCCAATTTACATGCTTATGTTCTCGGCAATTAGGGGTTTTTGCATTCCGATTCGGTTTCAATCCAATTGAATCCAAAATCATCATTTCCCAAATCAATTCAACTCATCCAATGAATTAAAATAAAAAAACACAATGAATTTCAAATTTTCAAGAATTCGGCCAAGCCAATTTAAAAGGGAAAAATTTTTCCAAATCAAAATTCAATCCAATTGAACTTCAAAACAACATTACCCACTTGTTTTAAGTCATCCAATGATCAAACAAATAAAAATCACCAAGATATTAGGGTCTCAATTTTCTGCCATGCCCAAAAATTTGGGGAAAAATAGATCCAACCAAATTTCTTGAAGTTGATCATGCACAACTTCAATTCGACCTCATTCAAGCATACTATATCAAACAATTTAACCATTTGATGCTTAAATTGAGTTTAACCAATTTTAAAACCCTAAAGTTTCATGCTTGATGTAAGCTCATAGATACCATTGTTGGTTTCTTAATAGGTCCCAAGATTCATCAAATAAGCATGAAAAAGGCATGAATACATCAAAGAAGTAAGGCGGAAAACATACTCACAATGATTGGTTTGGATGCATTAAAGAACACAAGTCTTTTCTTCTTGTTGAAGGTTCGGCCAAGGCTTCCAAGAGGAGAGGGTGGCTCGATTTTGATGCTCCATTTGTCTTCAAGATTCGGCCATGGAAGACCACCATTGAAGCTCCAAGCTTCAAGCTTCAAAATGGATTCCATACACAGAAGTTCACTACCCTATCACCTTTGTAAAACCCATGGTGTGCTAGCACTTGTGTATTTTGCCCTTGGAGAGAGAGAAGACAAAAGCTTTTTGTATTTTTTTTTTTATATATTATTACCTTTACCTAGTAAATAAAATAAAACATATAACACTTTTTATTTACTTTCAAAAAGTAAAGTCAAAAAGCAAAAAGCAAAAAGCAAAAGTCAAAAAGCAAAAAGCAAAAGATGATTTTCAACTCACATCACTATTCACATCAAGTCACTTTAATAAAGTGACTACATGTCATGTCACATCACTCAAAGTGACAAGTGATTTGACGAATGATGCGACTAGCAATTTGACGCTTGATGTGACTTGCGTGCCGCGCTCGAATTCGAAATGCGAATGCGCTCGCAATCACTCTCGGGCTTGGGTTCGCTAATTCGAAATTAACAAATTTTCCGTCGCGTCGGAATTAAATGATTACGCCTAGCGAAATCACTATTCACGTCGCTAATAAATTAATTCTAAATTAATTCGTTCGCCCGAATTAAAATCTAATTACAATTCCGCGTCGAAATCCAATTTCGCATAATATATCGAATATATTATTTTATCGATTAATTCCAAATTAATCGTTCTCTCTCTTTTATTAGTATTTTATCCTAGATAAAATATCTCCGTAATTAATCCCAGATTAATTTTCTATCTCTTCTAATTAATCCCAGATTAATAAAATGCGATTCATACATCATCGGTGAATCTTCGGGAAGCGACCCATGAGATCCCCGGATATGTTGGCAGTAAATACGGTCGTTGGACTATCCGAACACGTATGTACCTCGTACTACGTTTATACCGATTTACAAGACAAGGTTGGCTTCTAGCAAAGCGCCATGCCTACCCAATTCTCCAGAAATATCCTTATAGGAATATGTGATCTATATCAAGCGTAGTATACCGAAGTATTACGTATTTCTGTCCAGTATCGGATGATCACGTGCTAGGCCTGGGGCTGGAATTGTGTCTGCCCCGTACGAAACACATATCGGATGTCTGGTAACTAGTCTCTATAATTGGATATACATGACCTAGTCATAATATCTTGATAGCTCGAGCATTTAAGAGAACAAGTTCCGTATCCTACGTGACCATCATCTCCACTATGACTGGAGTGATACTTCCGTCTTGACATCACACCCAACACACTACGATTCTCAATATACTCATCATTGGCGTACACAGAACCGGTTAAAGCCCTGGACGACCTCAACCAAAGTATATTGATTGTCGCAAGTATTAGCGGTGCAAGTCTCAAGTTCAGACCAAATACACCTACCATGATTTTGGACTTCCATAGACACATAGTCATACTACCAATGGAATTCTGAGGGGGTCTATCCAGAGTGAAGCTGTTTCCCGTACCATCGGTGAAACACAACCTCCTATTACACTTGCATGAGTATCCTATACCCAAATATATGAGAACTATGCCGTTGTGTCCTCACAAACGCGCACAAGTGCAATACTAGTCTTTTACGTATTTATCGATGTCCAATCTCGATAATACTCTGACTAGGGATATTTAATGATTTATCCTATGTGGACTGATACTGTCTCATATCATTCTCTGTCTAGGAACAAATCATAGGGACCTCTCATCATTTATACATCTAGGTGATCTAATCACAAATGATAAGAGTACAATCTCCTGTGTCACATAGTTAATTTGTACAACAACACCATGATCTGTACAAATAGTGACGCTATGGGTCATAATTTTCCAACATATTGCTCATGTAATGTAGGTATGAGATAGAGTCTATCAGAGTAACTTCCTTAATCGGTATCTCGAAAGAGCGAAGATATGAGTAAGTCGAAACCTTATCTATTAGATCCTTTGGCTAGGGGAAGCTATCTGTTATCTCAATTACCACTCATCTTGTTTACATACATGTATGAGTTCAGAAAATCTAAAATCTCTTTCTATTTCTTATGGAATTTTCATTTCTATTAAAGAGCTCCACGATCATCCTTGATACTTGGGAATCTTACTATCCATAGGGAATGGTTCAGAAAATATTGAATCAACTCAGAGGAATTCTTCTGAAGGAAGGTTTCGCTCGAAGGAAAGAACTTTTCCTTAGATCTACTTGGCTTTTGTTTTAATCGAATCTTACTATACTCATTGTTACTATTAGTTCCAATATTATCCTTTGTTACTTATCTCCACATTTCTTATTCTTATTTCTATAGATTTCAACATTTCTTGTCTGTTTCTTTTCCTCTACCTTTGTTTACTTCCTTATCGATTCGATTCTGTATCTCTATCTCTTTCTTATTTATGGTTACTTTTGATTTCTTACTCTTCACTTTTCTTTTCTCTTATACTTTCTTAAGTAGTTTTCCTTGGAATTTACTATCTAGTACCGGACTTCAGCAAGTAATCTAGGATGATAACAGAATGATTTCTATCTAGAGAAAGGAAAAAGAGTTGAAAGGACTTGGGAATACTTAATAACCTGTCTGTGAAGCTTTGAGGACGTACTCGAGGATCAGATACTGGAGAGGTAGTGCCTCATAAACAGGTATCTCGGACATACTGCGTATATAAGACCCCCATCACTTTGCCCACTATAGTCACTGACTCCCTAGACCATGCTCTGATACCATCTTAGTAACATCTCTGATCTGAGGACGTTACCGACAGGGGATAGCAGTACTAACCCATAAGCCTCTGACTTCATGACTATATTCTAAGCTATTCAAGCGCAATGTTATACATGTTAACCATAACTTATTTTGATATACCTTTATTTCTCATATATGTGTACTCAAATTACTTTACTTTACAAACATTAGTAGATGTTCACAAAGACTCATACTTTACTAGTGTACACAATAAACTTTTACTTGACACTCACTAGACTCTCATGCTATACGACTTAATACTGGTGGACTCCAACCCTGGTGACTGCATCAGTATCCGTCCGCCCGAGCTCATCCTCCTGGAATTTCTGTAAAATAAATATTGAGAGTGGGGGGTTAGATCGACATCGATCTAAGAGAGTGGACTATAATAGAAAACTGATGTAAAAGTCTTTTGGCTTCAAAACCATATTTTCAAAATGTCTTTATATGAAATCTTTGTTTCTCAAATTTCATCTTTCTGAAAACTGTATTTGAAACTCTGGATTTTGAAAACTGTTTCTGAAAATTGAGTTTCTGAAAACTATTTGCTAAAATCTAAATTCTGAAATTTGTGTACTGAAGCTCTGAAAATGGTATACTGAGAATCTGAAAACTGAAAACTTTTTCTGAAATCTGTATCTCTATCTGGAAACCTAGTCGTATGAGGGCGTTACGTATCGTCGTCCCCCCATAAGCCTTTCTAGAGGCAGAAGTGCAAATATCTACCTTTGGAGCATTACGTATCGCCGTCCCCCAAAGCATGCCACTACTGTCTCATATCTGGTGGTCTTGGGGCGTTATGTATCACTGTCCCCTAAGCCACAATCTGTAGCTGGGGGTGCGGATCTATGCTACCACCAAAGCTCAAAATCCAGGGTCTAGGGTGTTACGTATCACCGTCCCCTAGCCCGGCTCGAGGATCTAAGAGCGTCCCCTCAGTTATCCACATGTGCACATGCTCTCTATATCTATTAATTCCAACTGTATCTCAAGTTACATACTGGGGTGAGTTTCTACCTCATGCCCCGGAAAATCATAAACTCATGTTTTAAAACTTTTTGTCTAAAACATAACTTTAACACATAAGTTCAATGATAAAAGAAATCTAACGCCCTAAGGCATACAAGAATAAGTCTGATATTAAAACTATGCATGGCAACGGGCCGGGCTCGGGCCGGGCTTTGTAAAGCCCGGCCCGAGCCCGGGGAAAAAAAATTTGGCCCGGGCCCGGAAAAAGCCCGGCCCGGCCCGGTCGGGCTCGGGCTCGGGCCGGGCTTGGCCCGGGCCCGATTTTTTTATTATAAAAAATTAAAAAAATAAAAATTTATTATATAAATATATATATTTTATAAATAAAAATATTTATTTATTTATTTAAAGCCCGGACCCGATTTTTTTATTATAAAAAATTATAAATATAAGAAATTTATTATATAAATATATATATTTTATATTAAAAAATATTTATTTTTTTATTTAAGCCCGGGCCGGCCGGGCCCGGGCTAAAATGGCCGAGCCCGGCCCGGGCCCGGGCCCGGGTCGGGCTCGGTTTTTGGGGCCCGGCTCGGGATTTTCATATCCCGGGCCGAGCCGGGCCCGGGCTTTTCTGCCATGCATAATTAAAACTTAAAACTTGATAAATAAAACCAGTTTAAATAAAAGAGGTCCACTCACAGTGCTATGGAAAATCTGGTGCAGTATATGGCGTGAGAGATATTCGCTTACTTGATGTCGCTATTTGAAATGCAAAACCCCCTTCCTAATCGAACTGTCCTACTGAACAGAGAGAGAGATGGATAAAGTGATTGGCTTGTTCAAAATGCTTAATACTCAAAACTAGGCTTGGGGCTTAAACCTTGGGGATTCAATGACCGAATTTGCTTAAATGAAAAGGATGATTTCCTTTTCTTTTTTCTTTCTCTCTTCTTCCCCTTGATTTCATTACTGCCTCATCTTTCATTTCTTTTTGTTTCAAAAAAAAATTGATATTTTTGAAAAGTACTTACTTTATATAGTATGGGGTGCCTTAGATATTTTGCAAGTGGTGGAAATGTGTAGAAATTGGTAGAAAGTTTAAGATTTATCCTTTTAGCATCGAAATTACTATTCATCTAGATTTTGACTTATATTTTGGACCCGGTTCTGGTCTGAATTTTGGAAATTGTTTAACACGGAAATTTTAGGTCTCGGTCTCAGCTTTCTAATGATATAAAATTCATAAAAATTGGAGATCGTACAAAAAAGTTATGCCTCAAATACAATAGATAATACAAAGAGTTACATGGTACAGTCTCTTCTCGGGACTTCGAGAAATTTACTGATCGTCCCCAAAATCATCTCATGAGCATATTTGGGTCCCAACATAATTTATTCTTCGTGACTTCGTTCCGTCATAAAGAGATCGCCATGGGCAGTAATCAAACTAGTAATAAAACTACCGGTGGTTACACTTAAAATTACAAAGAATTTAAATTCTGTATTTATTTTTTATTTTCTCCCACTTGGGTATAGTGTATTTAAGAATTATAGGTAATTTCAACTAGTATCATAATGGATTTTTCTCATTAAAGATTTAATATTATCTGAGAGTAGATCATAGCCTCTACAAATAACACAACAAACTTCGTCGAATGAGCTTCAACAACTAGACCTCCACTCTACACTGGAACCGACTACACATATTGGAAGACAATGATGCTAAACTACCTCATTGTTGTAGACGTGGAAACATACATTGTCATCACCAAAGGACCAAAAGTTCCGATGAAAATAGACAAAGATGGGAGGAGGATCAAAGCTCCCGTCAAAATGGACTAGAAAGGACTATCTCGAAGCCTCAATAAATGAAAAGGCTCTCAACTATATATATTTTCTCCAATTGATAGAAGTCAAATCAATAAATTTCTAGAATTTGGAAATATTTTCGACCTATTAAAATCATTGGAGATTGTAATTGAAGGAACAAGCTAAATCAAAGAAACCAAGATAAACCGGTTCATGTGCGAACTCAAATAATTTTAAAATGGAAGTTGGTGAGGACGTTGAAGGTATGATTTCTAGATTCATTATGATTGTAAATCAACTAAGTGTGTCAGGGAAAAACATTAGTACAAGTGATCAAGTCAAAAAGATTCTTAGATCTCTTCCCAAGGAAATAAGATTGCAACACTACATCAAAGAATCCAAGGATGTCAACATTTTATAATTAGATGACATAGTGGGAAATGAAGGGGTTTTATTACGGGTGAATCCGGTAACGCAGCGGAAGCGGCGAAAATCATATTTTCGGATTTCAAAACTTTTTCTCGGATTAATTAAATAAACATATTTATTTAATATTCCAATAATCAAATTATGAAATAAAATTTCAATTGAATCAAATTCAAGTGAAATTACCAAATTACCCTTATATGGTATTTTGTCCATTTTAGTCCGAAATTGATCCAATCAATTTTGAATGATTCTAAATCATTTCTAAGATGAACTTTGCATGTTCAAAACATCAAAACACCAAAAAGCCACAAAATCCCCAAATTTCCTCACAAAGCCGAGAGCACCAAATGGAGGGGGAAATGTGCATTTTGTGATTTCATGCTTCAAAACTCATCCAAATGAAATCCAATCAACATGAAACTTTATATGCATCATATACACACACAAATACACAACATATCTCAAAAGCCCCAAATTTGGAATTGGTTATAAACCCTAATTTCTCAATTTCAACAAATTGGTCAAATTAGACTAAATACACCAAATCAATTAGTTCAATCATCAATCTTACATCCAATTCAAGTCTCAACACAATGAAACAACTCAAGATCAAATCTAGGTCATTTAAGAGTGGGTCAACAACTCTAGAATAGCAACTTGGTTTCATAAACCTTAAAAATACATATAACTACAATAGTCAAACACTTCTTTCATTATACATGCTCAACACTTTCATCAAAACAACCATCAACAAAAACACAAGAAATAAAGAAAGGAACATCATAAGAATATCACATATTAAAGCCTAGAACAAAAGGAACAAACTCATTACTAATAGTAAGTTCAAGAAACTTACTAAAATCCAAGCTTTTTGATGTTTTAGTTTCTTTCTCAAGCTTTCTTTTGCTTCTTCAATGGTGTCTCTCTCTTTGTAAAAGTGTATTAGGTTAAATGAAATGAAAAGCAAATGAAACAATATATACTTCAAAGAAATAAGCCTTGGCCGAAATCATCAAAGGCATATACAACAAATTTCATTTCAATTTCATTTCATTTGCATTTAGTTAAAGTAAATTAAATATCTAAATATGCTTTATAGATATTTATCTACTTTAATTAATGCAACTTTAATCATTACAAATAAATATCTAAATATAAGATATTTATATTTTAATTATATTAATATTTAACAATTAAATAATTAATTAATTAATTAAATACAAATATCTCAAATATATGTATTATATTTACATTAAATATTAAATACATATATTCATTTATGATAAGTCAAATATCTCAATTTGACATTTAATTAATGTGTATTTAAAATAATCAAGTATTAAATGTAAATACACAACAATCTTGTAAATGACTATCGGGTCCCTACATGTGTATTTTGCGTTTAACCTTTAAACGACTTTATAAACAATCAGTATTGTTTATTAATGTTGCTCTAGTGCTCTACGAGTTTATTTCATTATTGAGACTCTCTAGATTCAGGCATATCCGTCACGAATCCAATTTTGTGTCCATAATTTATCCACCCATAAATTATGACGATCACGGATAAACTGGCTGAATCATACAGGTCGAGGTCATGGCAAATGTTTAATTCCTCCGTCACAGGTATCCGGATATATCCCAGAGATATAGATGTAAACGTCAAATCTCTATGGGGATTATCCAGTCGACTATTCTATTAGCAATTCTCATAAGAATGTTTAGAACTAGCTTCTAAACTTTACCACGGGCCCATGGATTTATCTTATTGTTAATTGTATGGACTACCTATGCTCTGGTACACAGAACTGACGGATTCTATCTTGACACACATAGGACACACTGAGGATCTATCTACACCCAACGAACAGGCGGAGGTCTGATCTAAATAGATCGGTGACGTGACTGCCATCTAAGTGTAGAGGATGTCTCATATGCCCACTATGGCATCTCAAGTCTAAGAATCACAAGTGCTACTCAACCCAAGAAGATCTTATTGACGTTGGTGTACCATCCATTAAGAATCTTCGGTGAGTCGTTCAGTGTTTATCCGCTATAAACACCTACAGGTCTATACCAGTCTCCAAGACTTATGGTTCATTGAGAAACCATTGGAATCATATATTCCAGTATACGACTTGTACCGGTCTCAACGGGTTTACTTTGCTGACCAAGCAGTGTAAACCTTGACCAGGAACTGTCTGAGAATGACAACGTCATGATACGTGTCAATGTCCGTTGCGACGCTTTTACAACTGTATCATGACTAATCATTCTAAGGTCATTACGTCTTTACCATATTATAAGATTCATTATATTAAAGAAACTGCGTATATTATTCATAATAATATTGTTTTACAGAAGTATTTACAAGGAAATACAACCGGGAATTGGCGCTGTGAGCACCAACCCCAACAAAAACTCCCACTTGCTCTAGTGCCAATAACGATTGTATCTAATACCCATCGACTCCACGTGTTTATCAAACAACTTCGGAGGTATGGCCTTCGTCAACGGGTCTGCTACATTGTCTTCACTCGGTACCTTGCACACGACAATATCCCCTCGTGACACAATTTCTCGAATGATGTGGTACTTGCGTTCCACATGCTTCGACTTCTGATGTGCCCTTGGTTCCTTTGCTTGCGCAATGGCTCCAGTATTATCACAGTATAACAGAATCGCATTCACGATACTTGGGACAACTCCCAATTCTGTGACAAAATTCTTTATCCACACAGCCTCTTTTGCGGCTTCAGAAGCTGCAATATATTCCGCCTCAGTGGTGGAATCAGCTGTAGATCCCTGCTTGGAACTCTTCCAACAAACTGCGCCTCCGTTAAGGGTAAAGACAAATCCAGATGTAGACTTTCTATCATCGGGATCTGATTGGAATCGGAGTCTGTATACCCATTAACTTGCAGTTCGTTTCCTCCATAAATATTAACTTATCCTTAGTACCTTTAAGATACTTGAGGATATGTTTAATGGCCATCCAATGGTCATTACCTGGATTGGACTGATATCTGCTAGTTACGCTAACAGCGAAACTGATATCAGGCCTTGTACATAACATGGCATACATTATGCTGCCCAAACACGAAGCATAAGGTTGGTTAGACATTCTAACCTTCTCATCTTCTGTTTGCGGACTCATCTTCTTTGAAAGATGAATCCCATGTCGGAACGGTATGTTTGATGTCTTACAGTTACCAAAATTATATACCGTTCCAAGATATTATCTATGTACGTTGATTGGGATAACCCAATCAGCTTCCTTTGTCTATCTCTATAGAGTTTTATCCCTAAAAACTAGGAAGCTTCTCCCAGGTCCTTCATGGAGAAATTCTTACAGAGGTAAGCTTTAACGCCTTGTAACATACCTAAATCATTCCCAATGATTAGGATGTCATCAACATACAGGACTAAAAATACGACCATGCTCCCACTGGCCTTCTGATACACACAGGATTCTTTCTGATTCTTGAGAAAACCAGACGATCTAATAATCTCGTCGAATCGAAGATTCCAACTTCGTGAAGCTTGTTTGAGTCCATAAATGGACTTCTTAAGCTTACATACCATGCCCGAGTTTTCGCTGGATGCAAAACCTTCCGGCTGTTCCATATAGATTTCTTCATCAAGAAATCCATTTAGAAAAGCCGTTTTGACATCCATTTGCCAAATCTCGTAGTCATGATACGCAGCTATAGAAAGCAAAATCCGAATAGACTTAAGCATTGCAACCGGTGAAAAAGTCTCATCGTAGTCGACGCCAGGTCGCTGCGTGTAACCTTTTGCAACCAGTCGGGCCTTGTAAGTTTCAACCTTACCGTCAGGCCCTCGCTTCCTCTTGTAAACCCATTTACAGCCGATAGGAACAATTCCCTCTGGAAGCGGAACCAAGTCCCAAACTTGATTCTCATGCATTGAGTCTATCTCGGATTTCATGGCACTTTGCCATTTCACGGAGTCGATGTCCAACATCGATTCTCTATAGGTGAAAGGATCTGTCTCTTCTATTAAGAGAACATCCAGACTCTTTTCTTGTATCAAATACAAGCGTTCAGGAGGTCTAGATACCCTTTGTGACCTACGAAGTGTGTGTGTTGAAGGTCCTTCATCTACTTGAACTTCAGGTTCCTCCGTTGGTTCATTGTTTTCAGGTTGTACTTCATCAAGCATAACCTGTCTATGATCACCACCTTCTGACAAAAATTCTACTTCTAGAAACTTTGCGAAGCGAGCTACGAATACATTTCGATGCTCGGTATCATAGAACAGATATCCCCTGGTATTCGGAGGATATCCAATAACCTAAACTTTTGCCCTCGAGGCGAAAGCTTACTTTGCTGAGTCACCCTGACATAGGCAGGACAACCCCAACCTTAATATAATTAAGATTCGGTTTCCTACCGAACCATATCTCATACGGTGTCGTAGGAACAGCTTTTGAAGGAATTTTATTCAAAAGATGTGCGCGGCGGTTAAGAGAGAGAACCCCATAAATAATAGGGCAAATCTGTGAAACTCAACATTGATCGGACCATATCCAATAAAGTCCGATTTCTCCTCTCAGATACACCATTGTGTTGTGGGGTACCTGGAGGAGTGTATTGAGCGAGAATCCCATTCTCCTTCATATAATCAATGAACTCACCACTCTATATATTCGCCACCTCGATCAGATCGAAGGCATTTAATATATTTCCAGTTTGTTTTTCTACTTCATTTCGGAATTCTTTGAACTTTTCAAAAGTTTCCAATTTATGTCGCATCAAATAGACATAACCGTACCGTGATAAATCATCGGTAAAGGTAACGAAGTATGAATAACCACTGTGAGCAGTTTGACTTAGTGGACCACATACATCAGAATGTACGAGTTCCAGTAAGTTTGTGGCTCGGTGTCCAACACCAGAAAATGGGGCTTTAGTCATTTTACCTTGAATACAGGATTCACAGGTTGGAAAGGATTCAATGGTGAGATCTGGTATCAAACCATTCCTAACCATTTGGTTAAGGCGTTTAGCCCCAATATGACCTGAGCCGCATATGCCAGAGTTCAGTATTATTAATATCAGGTAATCTACGTTTATTAATTCCAGAACTTAATATATCTTTTGATGTTTGCAGTGTATAATGACCATGCATATTTGGACAACTAAGGATCTGAATATTATTTTATCATATAAATACAAAGAACTATTCTTAATATTAATACAAAAGCCTTCTGTATCTAATACAAAAAGGGATATAATATTAGCCACACATCCTGGCACAAAATCAATCATTTAACAAAAGTGTCCCATTCGGCAATGAGATCTCGCATACTCCCACTGCAACTGCATCCAGTGAGTCTCCACTCCCGAATCGCAACTGCATCACTCCAGGCTTCAGCCTCCTACTTTCCTTCAGCACCTGCAACGTATTGCAAATGTGAATGGGACAAGCAGAATCTAAAATCCAGTTGGATGTAACGGCTTCACAAGCCAAAGATATATCAATAACTGGAAAAATAAAAGTACCTGATGTCGATGCTCTCTCCTGATCTGGGCAATGTAATCTGGACAGTTCCTCTTCCAGTGCCCGACCTTGCCGCAGTGGTGGCATTTGTCCTCAGAAGCCCTCTTGGGCTTGGCTATCTTCGGCTGCTGTTGAGGACCAACTGCCTTCTTCTTCTTCTTCCCTTCTTGTTCTTTCCCTTGGACATTCCTTGGGAAGAAGCTGAAAGTGAAGTAGATCTAGGAGGGCGTGTTGGTAATCCCTTCTTAAGGTCCTCCTCTGCCGTGAGCAACATCCTATGCAGCTCATGGTAGGTGCAGACAGTCCCGTGCATGTTGAAGTACATCACAAACTGTCGGAATGAAGCTGGCATTGAACCAAGAATGACACCTCTCCCGAGAATGTCATTGAGGATGAGATTATATTGCCTCAATTGATCGATCAAATCGATCATATGAAGAACATGTGGGCTAACACTTTGCCCCTCATCCAGACGCGCATGGAACAGTTCCATGGCGACTTTATGAACAATCACTTGTTCTTGGTTCTGAACGATTGTCTTAATCGCGTCATCATCATACTATAGGAATCAATCATACCGTAGTATTGCTGTTTGAGTTTCGGAGAGAGCGAACTGAGGATGTATGATTTGACTCTCAAGTCATCATCCTTCCAAGTTTCAAAAACTCGGCGTTCCTCTTCCGAAGCCTCCTCACCCACTGCAAGGGGCAAAGGGCCCTCAAGCACATATCCCAACTTCTCGGAATCGAGGACAATCCTCAAATCCATTTCCCAGTCCGTAAAGTTTTCAGCGCCTTTCAGTTTGTTCGCATCTAGCATACGCGCAAACTGGTTTGTGGATTGACCCGCCATCGCAAATCTATCATATAGATCACGAAAAACGGTTAGCAGATAAAAAACAGTTTCATATATATCAAAAGCATAAACTAGATCATGGATTTTTAATCTAATATGCCCCTCCCACTAAATCATGCATTACTGTAATCCCAACACAGAATACAAATATTCATTAATTAATTAAATATAAATAGTGAAAAGTGGACCCCGTGAATATATTTCAGCTCACAGCAGAGGCACAGTCTCGCTTACGTATATCATCAGGTAGACAACTCACTTGTCAATCACTCAACAGTGACTCCTAAACACCCGGTCCTGGCCGTTTCTCGTTGTCGCTGCGGAGGCAGGCCCACAAGGAGACGTACCAAGGTTAAACTCGTCAATGATAAACTCAAGTTACTCACGTAATCCTGACAGCTAGGGCACGTTCAGAATTTCGCTTTTACTTGAATTTACCTGTATCTGATATACGTTCGGTATAAATAAATCTTTATCGGCTACACCCTCACAGCAGAGGCACGGTCTCGGATGTAGTCACAAAGAGATATTCATAAACCGTATTGACGAGACGGACCATATAACATGCATCAAATACATAATTACAATAAAACCTTATTATCAGGGATTTTCCGCTAAGTGTCATACACCCTAAATCTAACCGATTTAGTTTCTAATAAGCATGCATACAATCATGGAAAGATGATTAAAATATAGCCAAACATTTTAAACGGCCTAGAATCAGACTCGCTCTGATACCATTTTGAAGGGGTTTTATTACGGGTGAATCCGGTAACGCAGCGGAAGCGGCGAAAATCATATTTTCGGATTTCAAAACTTTTTCTCGGATTAATTAAATAAACATATTTATTTAATATTCCAATAATCAAATTATGAAATAAAATTTCAATTGAATCAATTCAAGTGAAATTACCAAATTACCCTTATATGGTATTTTGTCCATTTTAGTCCGAAATTGATCCAATCAATTTTGAATGATTCTAAATCATTTCTAAGATGAACTTGCATGTTCAAAACATCAAAAACCAACCAAAAGCCACACAAATCCCCAAATTTCCTCACAAAGCCGAGAGCACCAAATGGGGGGGGAAATGTGCATTTTGTGATTTCATGCTTCAAAACTCATCCAAATGAAATCCAATCAACATGAAACTTTATATGCATCATATACACACACAAATACACAACATATCTAAAGCCCCAAATTTGGAATTGGTTATAAACCCTAATTTCTCAATTTCAACAAATTGGTCAAATTAGACTAAATACACCAAATCAATTAGTTCAATCATCAATCTTACATCCAATTCAAGTCTCAACACAATGAAACAACTCAAGATCAAATCTAGGTCATTTAAGAGTGGGTCAACAACTCTAGAATAGCAACTTGGTTTCATAAACCTTAAAAGAATACATATAACTACAATAGTCAAACACTTCTTCATTATACATGCTCAACACTTTCATCAAAACAACCATCAACAAAAACACAAGAAATAAAGAAAGGAACATCATAAGAATATCACATATTAAAGCCTAGAACAAAAGGAACAAACTCCTTACTAATAGTAGTTCAAGACTTACTAAAATCCAAGCTTTTTGATGTTTTAGTTTTTTTCTCAAGCTTTCTTTTGCTTCTTCAATGGTGTCTCTCTCTTTGTAAAAGTGTATTAGGTTAAATGAAATGAAAAGCAATGAAAACAATATATACTTTCAAGAAATAAGCCTTGGCCGAAATCATCAAAGGCAATACAACAAATTTCATTTCAATTTCATTTCATTTGCATTTAGTTAAAGTAAATTAAATATCTAAATATGCTTTATAGATATTTATCTACTTTAATTAATGCAACTTTAATCATTACAAATTAAATATCTAAATATAAGATATTTATATTTTAATTATATTAATTATTTAACAATTAAATAATTAATTAATTAATTAAATACAAATATCTCAAATATATGTATTATATTTACATTAAATATTAATAAATATATTCATTTATGATATAAGTCAAATATCTCAATTTGACATTTAATTAATGTGTATTTAAAATAATCAAGTATTAAATGTAAATACACAACAATCTTGTAAATGACTATCGGGTCCCTACACGTGTATTTTGCGTTTAACCTTTAAACGACTTTATAAACAATCAGTATTGTTTATTAATGTGCTCTAGTGCTCTACGAGTTTATTTCATTATTGAGACTCTCTAGATTCAGGCATATCCGTCACGAAATCCAATTTTGTGTCCATAATTTATCCACCCATAAATTATGATGATCACGGATAAACTGGCTGAATCATCATACAGGTCGAGGTCATGGTAAATGTTTAATTCCTCCGTCACAGGTATCCGGATATATCCCAGAGATATAGATGTAAACGTCAAATCTCTATGGGGATTATCCAGTCGACTATTCTATTAGCAATTCTCATAAGAATGTTTAGAACTAGCTTCTAAACTTTACCACGGGCCCATGGATTTATCTTATTGTTAATTGTATGGACTACCTATGCTCTGGTACACAGAACTGACGGATTCTATCTTGACACACATAGGACACACTGAGGATCTATCTACACCCAACGAACAGGCGGAGGTCTGATCTAAATAGATCGGTGACGTGACTGCCATCTAAGTGTAGAGGATGTCTCATGTGCCCACTATGGCATCTCAAGTCTAAGAATCACAAGTGCTACTCAACCCAAGAAGATTCTTATTGACGTTGGTGTACCATCCATTAAGAATCTTCGGTGAGTCGTTCAGTGTTTATCCGCTATAAACACCTACAGGTCTATACCAGTCTCCAAGACTTATGTTCATTGAGAAACCATTGGAATCATATATTCCAGTATACGACTTGTACCGTCTCAACGGGTTTACTTTGCTGACCAAGCAGTGTAAACCTTGACCTGGAACTGTCTGAGAATGACAACGTCATGATACGTGTCAATGTCCGTTGCGACGCTTTTGCAACTGTATCATGACTAATCATTCTAAGGTCATTACGTCTTTACCATATTATAAGATTCATTATATTAAAGAAACTGCGTATATTATTCATAATAATATTGTTTTACAGAAGTATTTACAAGGAAATACAACCGGGAATTGGCGCTGTGAGCACCAACCCAACAGGAAAATTATTGGAATTTGAGATATAGATCAAGAAAGATTTAAGGGAAGAAGAGGAAAGTCGAAGTAGAAAGAATTTAACTCTTAAACCAAATGCTAGGATGAGAATTCTAGTGATGGTGGAGATAGTAATGATGAAAAATTAACTCTTTTGAAGAAATTCCTCAAGTACAAAAAGTTCAAAGGAAAGTTTAGAAATGAGGAGAAAAAAGAAGAAGATCTGCCATGAAAGTATGAAATGAAACAAATCATGTGTTTTGAATGCAAGAAAATAGGTCACAAAGTTGCTGATTGTCTATTAAAGAAGCCTAAGAACAAATACAAAAAGAGGGCAATGAAAGCTACATGGATTGACAACAATCAAGCTCATCAAAAGAAGAAGATGAGAAAGAAACAAGCAACCTAGCATTGATAGCCATAAAGGATGATAATCTCTTGGACGAAACAGAATATGAAGAGGTACAACATTCTTTTGAATATAACAAATAGCTTGATACATTTAATGAATTGCATTAGTTATATGCCACATTAAGAAATAAACATAAGAGCATTAAAACTGAGCATTCATTATCAATACATGCTCGTGCATCCTTAATTGAGAAAGATAAAATCCATGAAAAGGAAATTATGTGCTTAAAAGATGAAAATGTGAAATTAGGAAAAATGAATTTAAGCATGCCATATAGTTCAACTACTTGTGATTGTAAATCTTTAAAAGAAAAAAATGGTGCATTAATTAAAAAGGTTGTAGATGAGATTGCTCTTGGAAGCAGTAACAACAACCAAAATATCAGTGAAAGGCAACGAAGGACATTCCGTAAGTGGTTTGAGGCAACTATGAGTTTTTTCCATACCCAAACATTTTCAGTGTATAATATATATCTTACTTTTCCTTATTAATGATTTCACATGCATTTCGTATAAACAGTCAGATTTAAAATGGCGATGTCAACCTATCCAGTGCTATAACATCACTAGCTTATGGTCATGCAAGACATGCATATGAGTATTCTGGTTGTATCGTTAATGGTGTGTGAGTTATCAGATTAAAGAGATATTTCGTAATCAACACAAAATTATGGGATTAGAGTTCCAAGAGACAATAGTAATAGTACTATTGGCTTTTACGGTGTCCTGTAAGGACTTATTGAATTGATTTACAGGCCTAATTGTCATATTGTCTTGTTCGCATGCAAGTGGTTTGACACTAATCCTAGAAAGAGGAGACTCCAGTTCCATCACCATCTATCGTCTATCAATGTTCAACATGTTTGGTATAAAGATGATCCATAAGTTTTCTTTCATAAATAACATCATGTCATGTATCTGGATGACTCAAAATTTGGAAATGGATGGAATGTGGTGAAATAATTAAATTAGAGGGGTATTTGGGATGTTCAAGAGAAATAAAATGCCACTGATGATCACTTCGAATAGGATGTTAAGTATGACAATGATGCCAAGTAAATATTTCAGTTACCAAATGTTGTCTAGAATGATATTGTCAGTATTCAACATACACAAGATGACATTGATTCTATTGAGGTCATCCAAAACTTGGATGACAACCAAGAAAAAGATGAAGACCGAGAAGAAAATATAGTCGAAGACAAGTTTAAGTCAGACAATGAAACCGAACAGACATTTAATAGTGATTAATAAATTTATTTAATTTATATAAAAAATTATAAATTTTATAATATAGAATATTAAAAAAATTAAAATAAATATATATTATTAAGCGTTGTCACATATAAGTGATCACGGTAAACACATTACGCAACCGCACGTATCACTCAAGTAGTATAAATGTATCTATTCCTCGAGGACTTATAACCTATTCTATTAATTTATGAAACTAAATCTCTATAAGTATCTAATTGCAAATGATTGTTGGTTGGATGGTGATTTTGCCTAAAATAAAAAAATAAAACTAAAATATATTCCAAGATTAATTAATGATAAGAAGATATCTAGGGTTGTGAATCCTCCTAATATTCTTCTAAGGATGAATTGATTACCTTATGCTTCTGTAATATATTAGTTTATTAATATAACGACCGGGAATTCTGACTACTGTTACACTGTGAGACGAGTGTTATATAATATAAATTATGATTGGAAACATATACCTTCATGAGATGACTAACGGTAAATTCTTCGAGAATCTGATATTAGAAGTTACGATGTTGCACTACGGACAGCCACGGTATTTGGGCCATAACTTTCTCATACGAGTTCAAAATTTTATTAATTTTGTATTGTTGGAAAGCTGAGATTATGATCTACAACTTTCGGGTTGGATATTTTTCCAAATTCGGATCAGAAGCAAGTCAAAAATGCAGATCAAAATTTCAGATGAATAGTAAATTCAGACCTGTTCTAGAGAATTCAACAACTTTCTCAACAATTCTGATTTTTTAAAAACAAAAGTGTTGTAAATTGCTCAAATTAGCCCTACTATAAATATAAGGACTATTCACAAATACAAAAAAATGGAAACAAAAATGAGAAAAGAAGACGTGAAGGAGAGAAGAGGGAAGAAGAAAGGAGAAGAGGAAGAAGAATAAGAAGAAAAAGAAAAGGAAGAATAAGAAAAGAAGGAAAGAAGAAATAGAGGGAAGACTTAGCGAGCATAGAAATTTTGGAGAATGAGAAAATACAAGAATAAGGTAAGGTTATTTTAACCCAAATCTTGGATTTTAAATTAAAGAATGGTAGAGATGATTTATTGATGGTAGAAACATGTTTGGCTTTGTCATTGGTTAAACTAAGTAAGATTAAAGCTTGGTAACCTAGATTTGAGTTATGATGATCATGAAGTTAAAAAGGTTGAATTAGTTTGAGGAGTAGTGATATTAGTGTGTTTCTACATGGAAGTTTATGGTTTTTGTGAGTAAAAGTTGAAATATAGAAGATTGAAAGTGTAATTGAGCATAAGGACTTGAGAGTGTTGTTTTCAGGCCTAGATTTTGGCATTGCATCACGACGCAAATCACCACGCATCGCGACACGTTGTGGGTAAAGTGTGAAGCTCTGTTTCTGGTTTGCACGAGTCGTGACATGCACGATAAAAGTTTGGGCACGTTTCTAGTTGATGCGCGTCGTGACGCACCCTAACCTGCATCGTGATGCAAGGATAAAAATTTACCAACAGTTCTAAACCATACCAGTTACACCTTAGCGTGTTACAGACCACCTTAGGGTCTCGTATCAGTTCACATGCATACTTTGCATCTTATTCCAAGCATGATATACTAAGTAATGATACCAAATACTTGAATAAATAAAGTTTAGCCTAATTCTGAAACTCATCTCATGGTTTGTAATCTAACCAAGTTACCATTTATAGACCATTGCAGGAATTACATTATCCTTCGACGAAGCGATATAGCACCAGCCAAATTCCAAACTGTGAGTGGACACTCTCTTTTCCAGTTGCCTTTTCATTTACATTATTTAAACACAGACTTACTTTCAGTATTTAGGGCGCTAGCCATATTTGATTTTCTGATGCTATTGAAAGTTTTGAGAAATCAAAGCATGATTTTTATGTTTTCGAGGCATGTAACTTTATTCAGATAGGGAATTGACGGACAGCTCATGTGCACATATAGAGGACTAGGGGTAGGGCGATACGTAATGCCCCTAGATCCTAGTTTAGAACTAGGGATGACAGATGCCCCTAGATCATAGTTTCAGAGCATGGAGGGTAGCATAGATCTGAAACCTCAGTTCTAGTTCAGTGGCTTGGGGGATGACGATATGTAACGCTCAATACCACTAGTTTCAGGGACATGAGTGGCATGCTTTGAGGGACGGTGATATGTAACGCCCCAAAGTCATGGTTTTGAATTCCTAGCTCTAGTTAGGCGTATGGGGGGCCGTAATATGTAACGCCCCCATACGTCAGTTTTCAGATACAGACCAGTTTTCAAATATCAGATTTTCAGAAAAATAGTTTTAGATATCAGATTTTTAGAAAAAAAGAGTTTCAAATATCATATTTTCAAATATAGTTTTCAGAAAGCATATTTCAGAAAGGTTAAGTTTTATTAAAGGGATTTCTAATAAGTTTTCTCTAAAATAGCTTAAAATTTTCAGACAAGAAAAAGATTTTCAAATAATTTGATTTTCTGAAAGGCCATTGATTTTTGAATTAAAAGTTTTCATTATAGTATTTCAGTTTTTATCATCCACTCACTTACATCATACGATGATCTAACCCCCACTCATAGTTTCTTATTTTTTAGAGATTCTCGGAGGACAAGCTCGAGAGGACGGATACTGATACAGTCACTAGGGTATGGAGTCCATCAGTTCTAGTCAGATAGAGTATAGTAAGTCATGCATTAGTTTATAGCTTTGTATCATCATTGTCATAAGAATAAGTGTTCTCAACAAAGTTGTAAATTGCATCTGTTCTTTTTAAAAGAGTACAGTAGTTAGTATTGAGTTATATGTTTATGTTGATGAGTTGGGCATTAGTCTCATGCATGAGGATGTATATAAAATGAGATTAGAAGTTTTCAAATAGTTAGAGGCTTATGAGGTTAGTACGGTCTACCTCTGCCGGTAGCATCTCCCAGATTATGGATGTTATAATTATCCTAGAACACGAATGTATACATAAGCCTCTTTCAATGGTCAAATACAATTATTCAAAATTACTTAATTAACTATATGTCTATATTAACTAAGAAACCCCAAATTCATTGAGTTCAAGTTTCAATTGCGGTTACATCTGCCCTACAGATATATTTATATCCTGGAGAGAAATCCCAAAAGTGAGATTGTGTGTTATTGATTCTACGGCTAAACCTAAAATCTCTTTGTCAAGTGCATTTTAAGTTTACCAAATCAATCTTAATTGTGGCCAAGCAACAGAAGCATTAAGAACTAGACTTAATAAATAAACTAAAATAAAACACAAGACACAAGATGAATCAACTTATAAAATCATTCATATTGGTTTTTATCACAGCCCTAGATACTGTAATTAGTTACAACACATACCTAGGTTTATTAAATAAATAAATAACAAAACATCATACAACAAGTTGAAAAAAAATAAGTTAAACTACAATAATGAAATAAAATACTAGAGTTAGGGGATCCACTTCTAATATTTCAAATGTAGAAATCTCACTTTATATAATATAAAAATTATCAATGTTACCCAATTAATTAATTAATTCAAACATGTAACACCAGCCATAAAAGTGGTGATATCATTTGTCCATAAAACCAGCCATATAGGCGGTAGTCATCTGTCTGTAAAAACGGACCATATAAGCGGTGTAGACACTGTATTTTTACATAAGCCTGATGATGAGCCTCGTATGGAGGCGTAAACTGAAAAGTTATGAAAGTTGCAAAAAATGAATACTGGAAGGAAGGAAAACCTCCAAAATTAGCACCTCATCGAATTCAGACTCACTAGCAGCCTCAGATTCGCTCAGTCAGTTTCTACTTCAAACCTTAGCCTCAGACCCACCATGCAGCCCATTCAAGTTCCCCATGATTCACCATGCACGGCCAAAGCCCATGCAATCCATGCAAATTCTCTCATCAAATGACTTTCCAATTCAATGAGATTTTGGGATCCCATCCTTAACAATTTAACAAGATTTGAGATATCCTCATCACCAAATTTATGAGATTGTATTCTCAAAATAATTTGAGAATATATCCCTCAAATTTCAATAATTTATTTCCCTATTTGGAGATCCCTTCAAATCATTATAAAAAGAGACTCTTTTCTTCTTTTTGAGAGGAATTTGGACGGCTAGACACAACGAGGTAACCCTAGACGTTAAGAGAGAGGCTTGACCAAAACTTAAAGAAAACTCTAGGGCATCACCGAAAATAACAACAAGAAAATAAGACCAAAATAACCAGAAAAATCACCTTAAATAACCAGCCAAAATCACAGAAAATAACAACCAAAAAACCATGAAAACAACAGACAAAAAATCGTGAAAATAGTAGCCAAAAGTCATGAAAACAGCAGCTAAAAAACATGAAAACATCAGCCAAAAAATCGTGAAAACAATAGCCAAAAATAGTGAAACTGCGAGCAGAAACAGTGAGCAGAAACAATGAATCACCAACCAGAAACACCAAACCTTGAAACCAAGATTCGATCCTCCCGGCGACGGTCTAACGGACTTCCAAGAAAGCAACTTAAAAGGTAAGACCTGAGTGCACCCTTACCATATTTATTTTATAGTTTCGGACGCTGTATGCCTCGCTGGACGTGAATTACGTCCAGCCGGGTATGTGAAGTCCTACATTAAAAACGACCAAATCTCTGGTCACATTTCTTCTTTGGTATTTATTTATTTATCTATTTATTCACTTTTATTGTTATTTTATTATTTCGCTTTTATTTTATTTGTTCATGATATACATATATACATAATTATATTTTATGTCCGTTTACATTGCATTGATGATCATGTGTATTATTATCCCTTACGGTATATCGGATGGAAGCCCAGACGTATTTTATACCTAAATATGAATGGACAGTAGTGCGGTTTGCACTTGGGATATGACTCCACGTGCCACTCCGGAAATACTCATATATACGTGATTAACCCCCTTTTTGTTGCTATTCATTTATTGACGCTTTTCCTGCTTTTGATTGTTTATTATACTTTTTCGTTATCGCATCTAATATTTCTCGATTTAATGTGCTTTTGGAACTATGTTATTGTGATTATTATTTTAGTTGGGTATGTTATTACATTTTTATTCGCTTTTATGGCTGAATTGCATTAAGAATTGACTATACAATTTTAGTAAACCCGTCCATTATACTGGCATAAGTAAGGGACCATTCCGAACCCAACAGTTTGAGGTCTTCCCTTGCAAGGGGTGAGTGAAGCCTTAAATCTTTCCCAGTTCACACTGGGTGGCGACTCCTTTATTCTCAGTTTAGTTCCCCACGGGCTAATCAGTACAATGTGGTGGTTGCCGAATACCATAGGTATAGCGGTAAATGCCACCTCACTCCTATAGATGGCGACTCCACGGGGATAGAGAATCGGCCTCGAAATAATACCTTGTAGTGCCCGTGGCTTTGGCTTTAGTTAAACAAGTATCATATATTTTGCATGCCCTTCTTACCCCTGATGGCGTCATGTATCATGAAGTTGCTTTCACTCAATGCTGCGAAATATTATCTGATGATAACCATCACTCGTTGGCACGTACCCTAGGGTATAAAAAAGGCGTGCTCACTTGGTCACTCGAACCCTCGAGTGAAGAGACCTAGTTGTGTGCAACCTTTCACCGATAAGAGACTTATCCATACCATTGTAAGCCCACATATGAACCATAGTTATGTGTATTACAGAAGCTACCCCCACGCTTGTATTTGGGCCCATTATCATTTGGATCCGTTTGGACATTTCGTTATAGGATACGAACTTGTTGGGCACTTAAACTAGGATGAGTTTGCATTTTATGATAATTGGGCCAAAAGTTTTCAAAGTGACGATGGGCCACCTTGTGTTTAGGCCCCGTATCATTTGAAGTTATTTAGCCACCTTATCGCAAAAGTGTAAACATGTTGGGCTTTTTCAATTTGGATAAGTTTACACCTCGCGATAATCTGATTGAATACTTTAAAATATTAACGGGCCAACTTGTATGAAAACATTGATGTGCTTAGAAGGTCCAAACATGATTCGAATATGTCAGATGCATGAGACCGATATTCACACCGCCTTTCATCCAGGAATGGTACGCCTTGTTATGGTATATTTGTATACTTTTGGATACCTCCAAGCCCGTCTCCACCACAATCGTGATTACTGAGGACCCAATTCATCATTTATAGACAATGACACGATCCCCATAATAGGCTAGTCAATATTGTAAATCATCGGTCTTTGTCTTTTACTGATGAAGAAGGACTGAGGTAGCCAAGGTTCACCCCCATAGCGTAAGAGAGAACGATTTTGTGTACCCCACAATGGTACAAAAATGAGTCATACTTAGGACAGAAATGGATTTACCACGAGTGCGGGAGGAATAAAGTCGGAAGGGTGTATGCTGTTTTGATAACCATATGCATTTCATGGATCTCATGCATACACGCATCATGCAAACCCCTTGTCTTAATAGCCATCATAGATATCCATTGGGTTAGAGAAGAAGAAAGACATGTCAGGTAGAGGTTAGCAAGCATGGATGCGTCAGGTAGCGAAGGTTCCCGTATGGATCAATTGGAAACAGACATCACCAAAATTACCGAGCAACTATATGCCTTGACCAACGCTGTGGCCAGTCTGACAACACTCAGTACAGTGGGAACAGAAAATAATGAGGATGGAAGGCGTGAGGAGTCCCTAATATGGTGAGCAAAAAAATCTATGTTTTTGATGATGACATGGCTGAGTATGCCGCGGGAAGGATAACCGGGCCTCAGGCAGAGTTACAGAAACTCAGAGAACAATTAGAGTCAGTTACCCACAAGATGAAGGGAAAATATGAAGATCTATTAGACTATGATGCAATGACTTTCGAAGAAAAGCAGCCTCCCCAATTTAAGATGTCTGACATGGCCAAATTCAAAAGAAATAGAGATCATAGGGTCTTTCTCTGACAATATATTTCAGTGATGAGTTCAGTGGGTTTGTCGAAGTATCAGGTACAGAAAATGGTTGGATGTCACTGGAAGGGGTGCCCGTAGTATGATATCATGGCCTGGAGAAAAAGGTAAGGGATGACTGGAGGGCATTAGGGGAAGCCTTTCTGAACCAATATGTCACGGACATGGAGATAGACTTTTCTTTCTCGTGAACTAGAAAACACCAAACAGAAGCTTGAAGAGACCTTCAAAAATTACGTGGATCGCTGGAGAAGCCAGCTCTTGAAGATGTAGACACGACCCTCAGAGAAGGACCAGATTAAGATGATCATTAAGAGAACCAAGCCATCTATTTATAACAAGCTGAGAAGGATGACCTCCATATTAGCGATTTTCGATAATTAAGAGAAATTGTCATGGATATCGAGGAAAATGAAGCTGAGAACAGAAGGTTTTATAGCCAGAATAGAAAGGGGCCTTCGGGGACCAAGCCCGCTCCCACTGAGGTCGCCGCCATCAGAAACAGGCGATTCTCCAATTTTGGTAGACCTTTGTCAAAGGTGTTTGAAAAGCTGAAGAGGCAAAGACTCCTAAAACTCTTAGAACCCAAACCACTTCCAAACCCTGTGCCACACTACCTCGACCTAAACCTATACTGTCACGTACATCAGCAAAAATGCCATGAAACTGAAAACTGCACCCGCCTTATACATGAGATCCAAAACCTCATTTATGCCTATAAGATACCCGACTCGGAAAAAAAACAACCCAACACACACACAAACCCTCTACCCAACTACCACTTCGTTCTACAACCCACTTACATGATCAACTCCGACCTACCCGAAAGCTTTGTCCTCAAAACTGTCAACCACCAAGCTTCTTACATGGGGATATGGGATAGCACCAGTGAAGATGTAATAGATCATGGGAGATATTTCTAGGAAAACTTCTCGAGCAGTGAAGAAGAGGAGGTAAAGGGAATGACTCACATTGGACGTTTTTATAGTGATGTAACAGAGAAAGGCAAAGAAGTGTTAAAAGAAGGCCAAGAGGTGACGGAGAATACGGATAACACTGATGAGGATACTGTATTGCGTCAATTGAAGAAGACACGGACACAAGTGAGCATATAAGAGTTATTATGCGCCTCTTAAGAGCACATGCGTGTCATGGTAGAAGTTCTAAGCAAGATAATAGTATCTGGAGATACAAACCCGATAATATTCGTAGGGTCGGTACAGAAAAAAGGTAGGCAAATGATAACATTCTCTAAAAAAGAACTCCCGATGGAGGGGAGGAATAACAATAACCCGCTATTCATAAAAGCGGAAGTAAGAGGCAAGAAGACATCTTGTGTAATGGTGGATGATGGCTTATTTATCAATGTCTGCCCTTTGAAGATTCTGTCAAGGTTGGGTATGCGGACAATAGATTTAAGCCACTCCAGCATGACTATCAAAGAATATGACGATAGAAAATGGGGAGTCGAAGGTACTTTCGTCACAGTAGTCAAGGTGAGCCCGATAGAAAATGAGGTGGAGTTCACAGTGCTTGATATCCCAGCTACATTTGCTCTGTTATTGGGGAGGCCATGGTTTCATAGACTTAGGGGCGTGCTATCCACTTTACACCAGGTTATTAAGTTTCCGCATTGAGGGGAAGTCATCACCACCAGGGCTAAAGTAGACAATATTGTGGCTACTTTAGACATATAGCCTTTCACAAGGTTCTAAGTGGCAGCAAACTTTGAAGAATGGGTGGACCCTAAAGTAACTAGAATCATGGAGAGAATGAAATTTGAGCCGGGCACAGTTTTGAGTTCTAGAGGCTAGGGAATAAGAGCACTGCCAGATTTCAAGGGACAGACCACTAAGAGAGGATTTGGGGTATAATCCGATGGGAATGAGCCGAAGACCAAGAAAAAAGGGATGAAGATGATGGAATACTTTTTGAAAGCTACATGATATCAAGGATAGCCTGAACCCGTAGAAGTCAATAGGATCATAGTACCGGGATTCGAAATCTTCAAGGATGTGATGGGCCAATAACTTTACTGGTATTGTCACATACTTATAACACAAGCGCACATATCGTTCAAGTAGTATAAAAAGTATCGATCCCACGAGGACTTAATACCTAAGCTATTAATTTATGAAGTCAAATGTTTACGAGTATCTAATAGATTGGTGGTTTGATTGGATAGTGACTTTAAACTAAAACAGGTAAATAAAACAGTACGAAAGTGAATTAAAGTTAAAAACAATATTATTAAACTATCTAGGGTTGTGAATTCTTCCAATATCTTTTAAAGATGAAGTAGTTATTTCACGTTTGTGTAATATATTGGTTTTTTTAACCTGGAACACGAATTTATGCAAAAGCCTCTTCCGATGGTCAAATACAAATATCTAGTATAAATCAATTAATCATATTCCTATGTTAATCAAGATACCTAAAATCATTAAGATTAAGTTCCAATTATGGCCAGTCCCACCCTACAGGTATATTCCTATCCTGTAAGGAAATTTATTAAGGGTTATCTATCCTTAAGGAAGATCGTGGGCTACTGAGACTAGGGCCTTAAACCTAAAATCCCTTTTCCAAGTTCATTTTAAGTTTACCAGATCAATCTTATTAATGGCTAGTTAACAAGAAGAATTAAAACTAAGGCTCAATAAATAAACATTTATATTACCAAAACTGTAAAATAACCTCTTATAAACCCGTGATATTAGAATTCATCACAACCCTAGATAATATGTTTAGTTACAAAACATACTTAGGATTACTAAACATTTAAATAAACAAAACATCATAAAAAAATAACATGGAGATAAATAAAAAGAAAAATAACAATAATGAAAGAAAATTCTGGGGGTTAGAGGATCCACTTTTAATATGTCAAAATTAGAAATCTCTCTTATTGTCAATATTTACCGATTAATTAATTATATTTAACCAGACTATAAAGGCTGGTAATTCCATTTATCTCAATTAATTCCAACCGACCATATAGACGGTAACAAGGTTATTACATAAACCAACCATATAGACGGAAACTACGACTGAAATGTAAAACCGACCATATAGGCGGGTAAATAAAGTTGTCACCTAAACCGATCATATAGGAGGAAACTAATTAATCCAAATTTTAATTAAAATAAGAGAGATTAATCTAATTTATTATATTAAAAGTCTCACATTTTCACCTCAGCAGAATGAGATTACCTGCTCATGCTGTAAGTGAAAACACACAAAATTTTATTAATTAAATAAAAAGAAAATACCAGAAAGTTTATATAAATATACAAGACACTTTCCTTTAGGTTTTCATGGAGAAATTTCTCCAAAGAAATCATGAGAAATTTACAAAGTTTATCTTAGTATTTATAAGCAAATCTAAAGGCTTTCACCAATTGCTCCACCAAACATAGCATCAAACATGGCACCAAACATGGAACCAAACATGGCACCAAATCATCCACCAAACATGCAAACATGTTTGGTGGAAGTTTGACAATTTTTATTTTTTATTTTTTTATTTTTATTTTAAAAATGACTTTAATAATTACACATAACACACTTCCGGAAATTTTATCAATTTCGGTCATGGAAACTTCAGGATTTGAAATTACTATGAACTTCAAAGTTGTAGATCTTTGAGTTTTTTTTAATCAGAAACTTGAATCACCTCAATCCGAAATCGGAGTAGCCAAAATACAACAATTGTGCAAAGTTGAAATTTACAAAATTGTACTTCGTTAGAACGCCATTTCAAGTTTCCAATCTCCAAAATCAAAATGTTAAGTCCAGTTTTTGCCCTTATTTGACCCACATTTCGTCCTAAATGATTCCATTGAGTCCCAATTTTATTGTAGCTGTAAAATAAACTAAAATACATCAAAACATTCATCAGACCCGAGAAACTAAACAAAATATTAGGTAAAAAGGGCGGTAAATATTTATATATTTTCCGCTCATCAGGCAAAGAACTACAGGCAGAGGAAGTTATAAAAGAGGAAGATAAATGGGAAGAAGTACTACTGCTGTCAGAGAATGTGACGCTCGAAGAAAGCAAGAAGACGAAAGAAGACAATACTACAAATTACGAAGACGTTTATTTTCTTAACTTATTTGATTGTAATCCTATATTTATTAATAATAAAGACGTTAATTTTGCTTACTTGTTCGAGTCTTTTCCTGTTGGTCTGCATCATAACATGCATGACATGAGCATATTTGACATTAACTCAATAAAGACAAATGTATTTAATTTTGGTACATGTGAAAACCTTAATGAAATTTTAATTGCAAGTGAGGTTACCTCTGATGAGCGGAAATAATTAGCGAGAATATTAATAAAATATGCAAAAATATTTGCCTGGTCCTATGAAGACATGCCAGGAGTAGACCTGGGTATTACCTAGCATATGATACCAACTTATCTGAACATGAGACCAGCAAAACAGAAGCTCCGAAGAATGAGGCCAGAATGGGCCGAAAAGGTTAGGGAAGAAGTCAATAATCAGATGGATGTGGGTTTCTTAGAGGTGGTGAAGTACTCCGAGTGGTTATAAAACATTGTGCCAGTACCGAAGAAGGATAAAAAGGTCAAAATGGGCATGGATTATAGGGACCTCAACAAAGCTTGCCCAAAGGATGATTTTCCCTTACCCTATATAGACGTGTTGGTTAATAGCGCGACTCTATCTACTATGTACTCATTCGCGGATAAATTCTCAGGATATAACCAGGTCTTCATGGCCGAAGAAGAAAAGCATAAGACTGCTTTCATCACTGAGTGAGGTACATATTATTACAAGGTGATGATGTTTGGATTTAATAATACGAGAGCCACTTATCAACAAATGGCCACTACATTATTCCATAACTTGATGCATAAGGAGATTGAGGTATATATGGATGACATGATAGTTAAATCAGAGATGAGGGCTGGACATATAGAACAGCTGGAGAAATTCCTTCAAATAGTCAATAAGTATAACCTTCGACTAAACCCCAGAAAGTGTGTGTTTGGGATAACATCCAGAAAGTTGTTATGGTATACGGTCGGAATGGGAAGGATAGAAGTGGACCATGAAATACTACAATTGTATCTAGAACGTGGTGGATGCACTAGCCACCCTAGTTGGAACTTGGGAAAACACAGAAAAACTGGTAAAGAGACCCATTGTGCTGACAACAGCTAGTAGACCCATTTATGAGATAAAGAGAATCTTGGAAGTACAAGTCGACGATGGGGGGCTGTGGTACTATGACATTCTGTAGTATCTAGAACATGAGGAATTCCCAGAAGGAGCCGGCAACAAAGATAGAATATCCATTTAGAAATTGGCTTCCTGTATATGAGTTTGAGAGGAGAGCTGTACAAGAGACAAGCCAATGACGTCCAGCTGAAATGTTTAAGAAAAAAAGAGGCTCAGAAGGCGATGGAGAGATGCACGCTGGAGTATATGGACCGCACATGAATGGATTGAATTTGACTCGCAAGATAGTGAGATAGGGACTTTACTGGTCGACCATGGAAGCTGACTACGCAAAGCTGGTGAAGCACTGTCACGATTTCTAAGCACACGACAACTTGAACCATCTACCACCTACAGAATTGCACGGACTGTCAGAACCAGGGCATTTCTCATTGTGGGGTATTGACATGATTGGAGAAATCAAGCTACATGCAACAAATGGACATCGCTTCATAGTAGTGGTAGTAGACTATTTTTCGAAATGGGTGGAAGCCGAGTCATTTCGTAATGTTACAACGAAGCAGATGGCCAAGTTTATAGCCCTTACTATAGTATGCCGATACGGAATGCCACATCACATAGTGATGACCAATGAAGTCCAATTCCAGGGAGAAATAAAGGCGATGTTGTAGAAGTACGGGATAGGGCATCGCAAATCATCACCTTATAGGCCACAGGCTAATAGGGCGGTGGAGGCGGCCAACAAAACTATAATGAAAATACTAGCTAGATGAAAGAAATTTATAAAGATGGGCCGACAAACTGTCGTATGCCTGTGGGGGTATAGAACCTTAGTGAGAATAGCAATGAGAGCCACACCCTATGCTTTAGTTTATGGGATGGAGGCAGTGTTACTAATGGAAATAGAGATATAGTCCATGCAAGTACTAGCAGAGGCAAGATTGCCTGAGCGGGAATGGGCCTCGTAGATGTCGAACAGCTAGCATTACTGGATGAGAAAGGGATAAAGGCCTACCACATGCAGCTGTACTAGAATATGTTGGCTAGGGTGTTCAACAATAAGGTGCATCCCACCAAGATCGTAGAAGGTGATTTAGTGCTCAAGCAGACGAAGCCACGTATAATGGACCCAATGGGAAAGTTCAGGCCCAATTGGGAAGGGCCATACCTAGTCAAGAAGATGATGGGGAGTGGGGTAGTGAAACTTTCAGATTTGGAAGGGAACGAGTTCACCGAGCCCATCAACGTGGACAGGCTGAAATAATACTTTGCATAAAAAAAGAAAAAGGACTCGTTGGGTTGAAAATCTGCAAAAGACAGCCCAAGCAAAATATAGTACATGAGTGAGCAAGAAAAATGGTTAATTGTAAAATTCGTGAGGAACAGTTAGCGACATAGGTATCCTTGCAATGCAGTTTATTATTACCTACATATGTACTAAGAAGTAATGCAAACGCCTTTTTTGAAATAAATGTTCAAGATGTTCATAGATTGCATAAATCCCAACTAACTGGGAAAGATTAGAATCAAGTAATTACAAATCACGTCTTTTTTTCTTAGATGCTGGACCAAGGTTAGGAGATATAGGAGAAGAACTCCATGAATGGAGAACAACCTCGAGAATGAGGACGACCTAGAGAATGAGGACTGATAAGTGCATAAAAGTGTACTTAAAACACTACTAACTCGACTTGTTTATCACATATTTAATTTTAATTAGAGTTCATTTTGTGCTTTGTTATTAGGAGAAATGGTTCAAGAAGAATGGAGTAATTATATGTGTTTCGGAGCCTAACAGACGTATCGGACGCGCACGGGAGGATCGGACGCAAGAAGCGCACTTGTTGACCACACAAAGAAAGAAAACAAAAGAAGCCTTAATAGTGGGCCACGACTTTGAATTAAAAAAAAAATAGAAATCGTTGTTTGATTTTAAGAAAAGAAAGTAGAGTTGGTGTGAAATAAAAGGACAAAGTGGAGCCAAGCCTTTGAAAGATAAAAGAAGAAATTGGTTGAAGTTTGCTTTTGACCAAGAGCTCACCACGTTTGACCAGATGAATGGTGATAAAGGGGTAGCTTACGCATGAAATAAAAAAGCAAGAGAGAGAGAGAGAGAGAGACGTGGGCCACCTTTCATTACTTTACATGTTTTACAATAAAACAAAAAGGAACAAGGGAGCACGTGAAGAAAGGGAGAAGCAGCTTTGACTAAAAATAAATAGAGAAGCCACGTGAAGAAAAGAACAAAAAGTTACGGATTAAAGTAGGGTTTGTACGTGAATAATAGGGTTGTGTGTTATATAAGAAGGCTGCACATTAATCAAAAGAGGACAAGCAGCTGAGAGATAAAAAAAAGAATAAAGAAGAAGTTGCGCAAAATAAAAAACAGAAGGTTGTTGTGCGTGAAAGAAAAAATTTTGAAGTAGTGAGTGTAGCCGAGAGTTGGAGAGAAGAAATCAGAGCACAAGACTGGGACGCAAAGTACGATAATTCAGAGTGATATGTCTCTCCAATCCCAGACTATCTTTATTTTTTTATGAAAAACTAATCTCCAAAGCAAAGCTAGGGATGAACTTTTGTGTTTAAATTTCTTATATTGTGTTTTTGATTCATAAGAATCTTTTTAACGTTTAATAAAATTAATCTTTATTATTTTCCGATTATTGAATCCAGAGATTACGTTTTGTCAAATCCCATATAGATCCAGTCATGCTTCTTCTATGTGTGATTTGTGAATTTAATTGTGACTGGTAAAAGTTGTTTTGCGTGTTGGTCTTCTACTGTAGTATTGCCTGAGGGTATATTGTCGACGTTAGATAACTCGTAACGATGACTTTTGTGTGCTGTTAACATAGAGAAAATAATCATTAATTACCTTAGAATTTGAATATATGTAGAATTAAATATCTTTCGGTTATTGGTTTGGGATATGAAATCCTCAACTGAGTAATAACGGGAATTAATAACTAAATATAGAAGTTTGATACAAGAGGGATTCCCGATGCTTTGCCATATCTTTCCATTGATACCTCTACGAATTTATCTATAGTCTTTACTTTAATTATCAATTTATTCGTTTTCTTTATTTTAGTTATTGCTTACGTTTTGTTTGAATAAATTAGTTCCATTGTGACCTTCTATCTGAGGAATTGACACCTATCTATACTGCGATAACTGTAAGTTATTTTTGGGCGTAATGAAGGACATATAAAAAAAAAGTGAAAAAAAAGAAGAAAATTTTAGCTCGCTGAGTTGAAAACCTGAAAATATGACTTATGCAAGATATAGAGCAATCCGCTCAGTTGAAAATCCGAAAGGACAGCTTAGGCAAAAGATAGAACAAACCTGTAAAACAAGAAAAGCTTCGGGAATCGGAAGACATGATTTTCAGTATTCGAGAAGGGTAGTAAGAGAAAAATGCAAGCCGAGAATGGTCGCAAACCCCTCAGGGAAAAGGCATATTTCAAAATCTTGGAATCGGAAGACATGATTTTCAGTATCCCAAAAGGGTGAGGCCGCTTTCAAAAAGGTAATAATCCACATTGACCCGGTGCGGGTAGCGGAGAGTAGAAAGCTAAGCCAGGTCTGAGGATGACTAGTCTACCACCCCGTGAATGAGGGACACAACAAGATCTTGAGCCATAGGACCAAAGAGAACTCAGCAATCAATGGAGGAGAATTGTAAGCAGGCCAAGAGGTTGCCCAAAGCTTTTTATAGCGAAGTGGCACCAAAGGCCAAAAAAGGATCCCTAAAGGGGTGAAGAAAACCTTCTAGTGCAGGGAAGGTTTAACCAAGGATGACATAAAGCCAATAGGACAAAGAAAACCCATCGGAATAGGGAATGCATCCATGCATACACATTGCATACACACAAATTTTGTTTTATATTCGCAGGCTTTGAAGAAAAAGAAAAAGTGACGAGGATGAGCAACTCCAAGAATAAAAAGGAGCCTCGAAAATGAGGTCGAAGTGCCTTACCACCATTAGTTCCATAGGCCATGAAGGAATCCCAATGGTCGAAGCTTTCAAAATCAGCATAGTTTGGGAATGAATCCCAGAGGGCGAAACACCTCATCATCACGCAAAACACTCCCCAGTGGATCGAAAAGTCACGTAGGTGGACCAAAATGCTATCACCCAGCACAGTTCAGAAATGAAACCCAGGGGTCAGAGCACCTAACCGTCAGTTCAGGAATGAAACTCAGAGATCGAAGCATCTCATACTTAACTTAGTTCATGAATGAAACCTAGAGATCGAAACAGCTCATACCCAACATGGTTCGGGAATGAATCCCAGAGGTCGAAACACCTCGCCATCAACTCAACTCAGTTCGGGAATGAATCCAGAGGTCGAAGCGCCTCAGAGATCGAAGCATCTCACACCCAACACGGTTTGAGAATGAAACCCAATGGTCGAAGCACCTCACCGTCAGTTCGAGAATAAATCCTATAGATTGAAACATCTCACACCTAGCATGGTTCGAGAATGAATCCCAGAGGTCGAAGCACCTCGCCATCTACTCTACTCAGTTTAGGAATGAATCCCAAAGATCAAAGCATCTCACTCCCAGCACGGTTCGGGAATGAAACTCAGGGGTTGAAGCACCTTACCGTCAGTTCGGGAATAAATCCCAAAGATCGAAGCATCTCACACCCAGCATGGTTCAGTAATAAATCCAAGGGGTCGAAGCACCTCGCCATCAACTCAACTCAGTTCAGGAATAAATCCCAATATGGTTCGGGAATAAATCCCAGGTGTCGAAGCACCTCGCCATCAACTTAACTCAGTTCGGGAATAAATCTCGGAGATCTAAGCATCTCACACCCAGCATGGTTCGGGAATGAATCCCAGGGTCGTAGAACCTCGCCATCAACGCAACTCAGTTCAGGAATAAATCCCAATGATCGAAGTATCTCACACCTAGCATGGTTTGGGAATGAATCCCAATGGTCAAAGCACATCGCCATCAACTCAACTCTGTTCGGGAATAAATCCTAGAGATCGAAGCATCTCACACCTAGTATGGTTTGAAAATGAATACCATGGGTTGAAGCACCTCGCCATCCACTCAACTTAGTTCGGGAATGAATCCCAGAGATCGAAGCATCTCGTAAAAGCAGCAAAACATCCGGTAAGTCCGGTAACGGTAGACGATCCAGGTAAGTAAAAATACATGCATGACTTTGATAGGATTATCAATGTCACTCACTGCACAAGCCTCATGATCGAACGATGTATGTCTGGCTGGACGTGAAATACGTCCAACGAGGTATGCGAAGTCTTACATTAAAAACGGCTAAATCTTTGGCCACATTTATTCTTTGGCATTTTATTATTTATTTTTTTTATCTATTTATTAACTTTTATTGTTATTTTATTAATTTTCCTTTATTTTGTTTGTTCATGATTATACGTCTATGCATGGTTATATTTTATATCCGTTTACATTACATTCATGATCATGTGAGTTATTATCCCTTGCGGTATATCTGATGGAATCCCAGACAGAAATTATGTAGCCGAATCCGAATGGATGGTAATGCGGTTTACACTTGGGATACGACTCTACGTGCCACTCGGGAAATACTCATATATGTGTGATTAACCCATTTTTTGTTTGCTATTCATTTATTGATGCTTTTCCTACTTTTGATTTTTTATTATACTTTTCGTTATCGCATCTTGTATTTCTCGATTTAATGTACTTTTGAAACTATGTTATTGTGATTATTATTTTGGTTGGGTATGTTATTACACTTTTATTCTCTTTTATGCCTGAATTGCATTAAGACTTGGCTATACCATTGTGTGAACCCGTCCATTATACTTGCATAAGTGAAGGACCATTCTGAACCCAACAGTTTAAGGTATTCCCTTCGCGGTGGGTGAGTGCGGCCTTAAATCGTTCCCAGTTCACAATGGGTGGCGACTCCTTTATTCTCCGATTTAGTCCCCCGTGGGCTAATCCGTACTCTCTATGGGTTGTGAGCCCAATAGTATCTTGGTCGCTGAACACTATAGGCATAACGGTAAATCCCGTTTCGCTCCTACAGGTGGTAATCAATTATGTCAAATAAATAAAACCAGCCATATAGGCGATATCAACGTTGTCAATAATTAATACAGCTTATTAAATTAAAATTTATAGATTATAATAAGTGAGATTAATCTACCTTATCATATTAGAAGCTTCATCCTTTACTCCAGCAAAACGAAATTACCTACTCATGCTTTGAATAAAACACACAAAATTTAATTATTGAAATAGAAAGTAAATACAAGAAAGCTAAATAAATACACAAGATACTTTCTTTTAAGTTTTCTAGAGAAATCCCTCGAAGAAAGCATGAAGAATTCCTCAAATTTGGCCTGCTATTTATAGGCATCAAAATCGACCGGCATCGCGATGCACAGGTCTTCTACATCGCGTCTGATGAGCGGAAAATAGATCACTATTTACCGCCTTTTTACTTAATATTTTGTATAGTTTCTCGAGTTTTATGAATGTTTTGATGTGTTGTAGTTTATTTTATATATAAAATAAAATTGGACAAATGGAATCAATTAGGACGAAATGTGGAAAAAATAAGGGTAAAACCTGGATTTGACATTTTGATTTTGGAGATTGGAAACTTGAAATGGTGATCTAATGAAGTACAATTTGGAAATTCCAACTTTGCGCAATTGTCGTTTTTTGCCATAAATTTTTACTCCGATATCGGATTGAGGTGATTCAAGTTCTAGATTAAAGAAGACTCAAAGATCTACAACTTTGAAGTTCATAATAATTTCAAATTCTGAAGTTACCATGACCAAAATTGATAAAACTTTCGGAAATGTGTTATGTGTAATTATTAAAGTCATTTTCAAAACAAAATAATAAAATAAAATGAAAATTGAAAATTGTCAAACTTCCACCAAACATGCTTGCATGTTTGGTGGACGATTTGGTGCCATGTTTGATGCCATGTTTGCTGTCATGTATGGTGGAGAAATTGGTGGAAGCCTTTAGATTTGCCTATAAATACCAAGCTAATTTTTGTAAGTTTTTCATGCTTTCCTTGGGGGATTTCTCCATGAAAACCTAAAAGAAAGTGTCTTGCATGTTTATTTAAGTTTTCTTGTATTTTATCTTTATTTATTTAATAGATTTTTGTGAGTTTTTAATTACATCATGAGTAGGTAATCTCTTTTTGCTGGAGTCTGGGGTGAAATTTTTAATATAATAATTTAGATTTACTCCCTTAATTTAAATAAGTAAATTGAATTAATTATTTACCGCCTATATGGTCGGTTTTACATTATTGGACTTGGTATCCGCCTATATGGTTGATTTAGGTGCTAAACTTGTTACCGCCTACATGACTGGTTTATATGAGTTTGATACCGCCTATATGGTCGGTTGGACTTTTGATAAATGACATTCACCACCTATATGGTCAGTTTTAATATAATTAATTCAAAAAATTATTAATTGATAAGAGAGTAATCTATATTTGAAGTAATAAAAGTGGATCCTCTAACCCCATCATTTTCTTTCATTATTATAATTATTTATCTTCAAGTTATTTTTTATGATGTTTTGTTTATTTAAGTGTTTAGTATTCCGAAGTATGTGTTGTAACTAAATACATAATCTGGGGTTGTGATGAATTCCAATATCACCGGTTTATAATGGGTTATTTGTGTCTTGTGTAATATAAAGGTTTATTTTTGAAGTCTTAAGCTTAATGATTCTTGTTAACTGGCCATTAATAAGATTGATCTAGTAAACATAAAATAAACTTGACGAAAGAATTTTAAGTTTCAGCCTTAGACTTAATAGCCCACGATCTCCCTTAAGGATTAGATACGCCTTAATAGATTTCCTTCCAGGATAGACATGTACCTATTGGGAGGGGTTAGCCATAATTGGAACTTAATCTTAATGATTCAGGTAACTTGGTTGACATAGACATATGATTAATTCGGTTATTTGGGCGTTTGCATCTGACTATCGACATAGGCTTTATATATTTACATGTTCCAGGTTAATAAACCGATATATTGCACAAACATGAGATAACCACTTCATCTTTAAAAGATATTGGAAGGATTCACAACCCTAGATAGTTTTATAATATTGATTTGACCTTTAATTCACTTTCACACTATTTTAATTACTTGTCTTTAAGTTTAAAATCATCATCCAATCAAAAAGCCAATCTATTAGGTACTTGTAAATATTTAACTTCATAAATTGATAGCTAAGGTTTTAAGTCCTCGTGGGATCGATACATGTTATACTACTTGAGCGATACGTGAGCTTCATAACGTGAGTGATTGCACCGATCAGCTACGCGTGTACAGTTGAAGACTCGTGTCACTGTTGCAAACTTTCGGTGTATGATTGAGTCGGCATCGTGACACGTCAAGTCCTCGACGTCACGACGCAAACGTTATACTGGTTTGCCATATTCTGTTTTTCCACGAGTCGCAACGCGCAGATGCTTTATGTCACGATGTACCATGAAGTAAAATTCTCATTTTACCCTTATTTGTTCCAGAATTCATTGTTTTAGTCCCGAGTTGATTCCATAAAGTCCCATGTTATTTATATCTGTAAAATAACCAAAAACATATCAAAATACTCACAAGATGCAAGAAACTTACAAAATATTAAGTAAAATGGGCCTTAAATATTGATATATTTTCCGCTTATCAATAAACGACTTTAAAATATCGATCATATAGATTTTGTATCGCCATATGATGACCTCAAAAGTATAGATGGAAAATTAAAAATTTAAAGTTTTTAATTTCAAAATTTAATGTTCGTTTTCTCAAATATGCGACGCTAAATGGGTGAAACTTTTAACATAGATACTTATTTGCGATGCTAAAGGCATGTTTAACGTCGCTCGACTTGGCGACACTAAAGGCTCTTTATAATAACATCAGAACGCCATATGATGAACACACTATTTGCATGCCTCAATCTCTCAATTTTGATGTAAGTTAGTTTTTTTTATAGTTTTTATGGTTGTCAATTTTTTCTTTTTCTAGTTATTGATTAGGTTTGTATGGGGATTTTTGAACCTTATATACAAGCCTAAACACTTGGTGTGCCAATGGCACACCAAGTGTTTGGTTGTTTGCCTCATTGATTTTGGTGCCTCATTTAAGGCACCATGAAGTGACTCATTTGAGGCACTGTGCTAATGCTTCAAATTGATATGCTATTTTTTTTTTTTCAGATTTAACGCAATTGACTATTTATTTTTTCCCAGATGGCCCTTATACAACGTTAAAGATCCGCTTCATCCAAAACAGTGTGGCAGGTTCCACCTCTGAGCCACCTGCCCAGGCCTCTAACCTAACCCCCCATAATCAGACGATCTTGGGGTGATACAAGGGGTTTTGATTGGCGCAATCACATGAAAGCCCAAAGACAGATATTATCACATATTTGAAAATGGAGAGAATAACTGGGGCACCACGATCCAAAGTGCACCAACGCAATTGAGACTATTGCACAGTGTGGCACTCCCCAACAGTATAAATGCTGGACAAAGATACTAGAGCAGACATGCCACGACTTATTCATGGTCTTGTCAGTAAATATCATTTTAATCATCAATTTTACTATTACATAGGTAAGACATACTCAAACTATTACACAAAGAAACTCAACCCCATCTTCGACGAGCATAGTGCATCTAATGCTGTTTCACATCGACCGCATTACGCCAATGGGGAGGATTGGGGGTATCTGTGAGCATGTGGGTTTTAGATGAATACACAGTACGTTTTAAATTTCTGTAATATGTTTTATAGTAAAATAATGACTGTGGGTATCTTTGCGCCATGACCAACTACTTACTGCAAAAAAAAAATCTATATATATTATAGAAATTTAAAACTTATTGCGTATTCATCTGCAGCCCACATGGCACACAGATACCCCCATCCTCCTCACTGGTGTCATGCACCAATGTGAACCAACATTATCTATACCATGCTCATCGAAGATGGGCTTGAGTTTCTTTTGCAATAGTTCGAGTATGCATTGCCCATGAAGTGGTAATATTTATGCTTAAAATGATACTTACTGACAAGATCATAAAGTTGTAGATAATTGAGTTTTCTTTCTAACGCCAACTTGAATCACCTCATTTGAATGTCGTAAGAGAAAGTTATGGCTAAATTACTAAAGGCTGTATAAAATAGAAATCATTGGTGCAAATCAGAAATTTTAGATTTTTCACTCATTTTTCCTCAGTTCTTCATTTATGAATCCTAGACAAAACAAATAATTAAAATTAGTGAATTTAAAATATTCAAGAATATAATTTAAGGATAAAATTAATGATAAAATACACTTGAAAAATTTATATTATATGCACTCATCACACCCCTAAACTTGAATTATTGTTTGTCCTCAAGCAATGACTCTAACATAATTAACAAATAAACTAACTAAGCCACTTTCGTATGGATCACAATTGCATTAAACGTATGTAACATGCCTTTAAACCCCTAAGAGGCCCTAGTGGATGAGTTATTGTCTCGTGAGGGCTTACAACGATGACTCCCACAAACATCATTTAAAACTACTAAATAAAAAAATACAAAGAGACACAACAAACATAACATGGTTAGATGGGTCAAACTAACTTATGTTGGACACATTCATAACTTGATTCAAAAATAAAATTTATCTCAATTAAATTATTACAGTATGTGTGTGCGCGAATTAATTCCATAAGAGTTTATCCTCTAGATCATTAATCATAACAGTTTTTCATTTCGACAATAGAAATAGAATGGGTCAAACTAACTTATGTATCTTAATATCTATATGTTTTATCATTAAGCTCATGTCTTTTAGCTTAAGTATTTATTGTGTTTTTGTTTTCTATTTTCTTCCCCTTTTTTCTTCTTTTTTTTCTTGAGCTTTCACACTGCCCTTTAAGGTAGTATTTCTCATCATGGTAGCTTTACGCTTGCCCATGGTAGCTTCACAATTAAAGGTTATGAGTGGCCTCTTGATATACTAGCCATCATAAAATTTTAAGATAGAGATAGATATCAAGGTTAACGATCATTCATTAAATCTAATTATCAAAATTCAAATTGTCTCAATCTCAAATATCAAGTATAAACTAAAAATAAATTGATGTGAGTGCTTGAATATGGAAAGAATCGTCTCAAGACAAACTCAATTTAAGAATTTTTATATTGATATTAACCCAAATTTATCATTTTTGAAGAGCCAAGCTTTTGAAAGCATATCAATTTATATCATAGGCATGTGATATTCTAACCAAGACACGATTCAAAACAAACAAAAATAAAATAAAACCATAAATTTTTATTCCCTACCCTAAACAGAAATAAACAGTGTCCTCAATGTTGAAAAAATACAAACAGAGGGAAAAGAAATAGATACTCCACAGGTTTAGTGATAATGATGTAGAAATTTATTGTTAGAGACTAACAGCCAAAGCCGCGACCCCCAAGCTTATGTTCAAACCTGGCTCATCGAAAGCAAAAAAACATATAAGTAAAACATAAATAGCCCAACCAATTAAATAAAAATAAAATAAAACACAAGAAAAATTAGAAACGCTTGTGTTGCCTCCCAAGAAGTGTTTAGTTTTAGTCTGTAGCCTGAATTTCTCTGATGAAGTTCCTTCAAGAAGGCTTCAATGTGGTTTTAGACGTTCTAGATAGGACATCAAGCTCTTTTTCCAAACATGAGATGGCAAATATAAATCTTCTTTAGTTTGTGCTCCTACCACCTTCTTCAAACTTTTATCTTTAGTGTTGGGGCTTTATGGGCAAATTCGGGTGATGCAACGGAACGTGAAAATTTAAAATTTTCCTATTTCAATAATTTTTCTTGGGCCAATTAAATAAACTTTTTTATTATAATTAATAAATTCTTAAGAACTGAAATTTTACCCAACAAATCAAATTTAACTTAATAACCTGTGAGACCCAAACTTTTGTATTTTAATCATTTTAGTCCTAATTTGTCAAATATAAATTTAAGTGACTTCAAATCACTCCCAAAATGATTTATACATGTACAATACATCAAAATACAAAACACAAATTTGCTCAAATTACCGAGAGCTCCTAACATTTTCAGATGTTACATTTTAGTCCAAATTTGCTCAAAACAATATTATATGATATCCAATCAACACCAAATTAAATGTACATCTTATATACATCATTAGACAACACATATATAAAAAGCCCAAAATTTGGAAAGGGTATAAATCCTAATTTTATAAATTAATCAAATTAAACAAATCCAATACTTTAATCAAGTCTCTACCACACCAAACAAGTCTCACCACTTTGAAATAACTCAAGAACAATTCTAGGTCATCAATAACTGGCCTAACAACTCTTGAATGGTAACATGATCATCTAATTACCAAAATAATGCTTACTAACTCCTTAAAAGCCTTCTTTGAACAACATACATGCAAACACCCATCATCCATGCTTCCAACCATCAAAAACACAAATAAGAAAGAGTAGAAAAACATAAGAACAACATATGTTGTAGCCAAAAACAAAAGGAACAAATTTTCCTCTAATAGGTAGTTGGAAATACTTAAATAAATCCAAACAACCTTTGATTTTCTTCTTGTTTCTTCTCATTTTCTCTCAACCTTATTTTATTATATTTTTGGAGGCTTGAACTTATGTTAAGCAAATGAAAAACAAAAGCTTTAAATATGCTAGGGTTTGGCAGAAAATTGAAAGAAAAATATACAAGATATTTTTCAATTTTTCCAAACAAATATCTAACAAGTCAAATGTCATTTGACTTCCTTTTTCCTTTAATGTAAAGTCAACAATTTAACTAAATAATCATTTCCGACTTTTATCATAATTGTAGGTATTTATATTTTAATTATATGAATCATTTAATAATTAAATAATTAATTAAATATAAATAGCTCAAATATATGTATTATATTTACTTTAAATATCTCAAATATATATTAATGATATATGTCAAATATCACAATTTGAGATTTAATTAATATGTATTTAATAAAATTATACATTAAATACAAATACACATTAATTAAGAAATGACCAAAACGTCCATTTGCATGTATTTTTCGTTTACCGTTAAACGATTTATAAATAATCAATATTATTAATAAAAGTTACACTAGTGCTCTACGAGTATATTTCATTAGCGAGACTCTCTAGGTTCAGGTATATCCGTCACGAAATCAAATTTCGTGTCCATAATCTACCCACCCGTAAATTATGAGGAACACAGATAAACTCATTGAACCATACAGGTCGAGGTCATTGCATATGTATAATCCCTCTATCACAGGTATCCAGATTATTCTAGAGATATGGTTATTAACGTCAAATCTCTATAGATATAATCATGTTGACGTTTCTATTAATAATCTCTTAATAACACTTAGAATTCGCTTTTACAATGTACCACGGGCCCATGAGTTTAACATATTGCTAATTTCATATTGAATACTTATGTTTTGTATACAGAGCTGACAAATTCTATATTAACACACGCATGATATCATGAGGATCGGTCCACACACATTAGACAGGCGGAGGTCTGACCTAAATAGGTCGGTGAAGTGACTGCCATCAAAGTGTGGAGGATATCTCATATATCCACAGTGATATCTCAAGTCAAATAATCACTATGCTACTCAACCCGAGAAGATTCTTATTGACGTTAGTGTAGCATCTATTAAGAATCTTCAGTGTTTATCCAATATAAACACCTACATATCTATACGAGTCTCAAATACTCATGGTTCATTGAGAATCTACCATTGAAATCCAAGGTTCAATATACGACATGTACCGGTCTCAACGGGTTTACTTACTGACCAAGTAATATAAACCTTGACCAGTAACTGTTAAAGAAATGATACTGTTATGATATAACTCAATGTCAGTTGTGATACTTTTGTAACTATATCATAACTAATCATTCTAAGGTCAATTACGTCTTTACCATATAAAAAGAGATGTTATATAATGGAAACTGTTTATTTTATTCATAATAAAATGTTACATTAGTATTTACAGGGAAATACATAAGAAAATTGGCGCTCTGAGCACCAACCCTAACAAATTCTCCCACTTGCTCTAGTGCTAATATCGATTGTATCCCATACCCATCGACTCCATATGTTATCAAATAACTTTAGATGAATGGCCTTGGTAAGTGGGTCTGCTATATTATCTTCACTCGGCACCTTGCCTATGATAATGTCCTCTCGCGACACAATCTCTCGAATGAGGTGGTACTTCTGTTCCACATACTTCGACTTCTGATGCGCCTAAGGGTCCTTTGCTTGCGTAATGGCTGCATTATTATCACAATATAACGGAATCAGATTCTCAATACTTGGGACAACTCTCAATTCTATGATAAAGCTCTTAACCCAAATGGCTTCTTTTGCAGCTTCAGAAGCTGCTATATATTTTTCATCTGTGCTGGAATCAGCTGTGGAACCTTTTTTGGAACTTTTCCAACAAACTACACCTCCATTAAGGGTAAACACAAATCCTGATATAGACTTTCTATCATCAGAATCCGATTAGAAATCTGAATCCGTATACCCATTAACCTACAGTTCATTTCCTCCATAAATCAGAAACTTATCCTTATTACCTTTAAGATACTTGAGGATCCGTTTAATGGCCATCCAATGGTCATTACTTGGATTGAACCGGTATCTACTGGTCACACTAATTGTGAAGATGATATCAGGTTTAATACATAACATGACATATATGATACTGCTCAAACATGAAGCATACGGCTGATTAGACATTCTAATCTTCTCATCTTCTATTTTTGGACACATATTTTTTGAAAGATGTAAACCATATCTGAAAGTATGTTTGCTGTCTTATAGTTACCAAAATTATGTCGTTCTAAGATCTTATCTATGTACGTTGATTTTGAAAACCCAATAAGCTTCTTTTCTCTATCTCTATAGAGTTTTATGCCTAAGACATAAGAAGCTTCACCCAGGTCCTTTATGGAGAAATTCTTACAAAGGTAAGCCTTGATACCTTGCATCATCTCGATATCATTCCCAATGATCAGGATGTCGTTAGCATAGAGAACTAAAAATACCACCATACTCCAACTGGCCTTCTTATACACATAGGATTCTTCTGAATTCTTGAGAAATCAGACAATTTGATTTTCTCATCGAATATAAGATTCCAACTTCGTGAAGCATATTTAAGTCCATAAATGGACTTCTTAAGCTTACATACCATGCCCGAGTTTTCCTTGGATGCAAAACCCTCCGGCTGTTCCATATATATATTTCTTCGTCAAGAAATCTATTTAGAAAATCTGTTTTGACATCCATTTTCCAAGTCTCGTAATCATGATAAGCGGCAATAGACAATAAATCATTATAGACTTTAGCATCACTACTGGCGAGAATGTTTCATCGAAATCTAGCTTCTTCCAAGGCCGCTATTACCCTTCCGCTAGGAAGGGGAATTGAATAAGGCCTTGTCCTTAAAAGGAGTTCCTGAGTTAACAAAAGGAGTTACTTCAAGGCCGCTATTCCACTTCCGAAAGGAAGGGGAATAGAATAAGGCCTTTACCTTCTAAGGAGCTCCTGAGTTCTGAGTTGAGCTAAGTAGCTACTGGTCTAGGTAGCTATCGCTATACATTAATTCTATGGCAATTTATCTTTAGTCAAAAGCCACCTAAAAAATGTATCGCGCTAAACTTTAGCTACCAGTCAGGCCTTAATGATTTCATCTTTTCCGTCAGGCCCGTGCTTCCTTTTGTAAACCCATTTATAACCAATATAATCAATTCCTTCAAGGAGTTGAAAGAAGTCCCAAGCTTGATTCAGATGCATAGAGGCTAACTCAGATTTCATGGTTTCTTGCCACTTCACGGAGTTGATTTCCAACATCACTTCTCCATAGGTAAAATGGTTAGTCTTTTCTACTAAGAGAACATCATGACTCGTTTCTTGTATCAAATACAAGCGTTCAGGAGGTCTGGATACCCTTTCGGACCTACGGATTGTGGGTAATAAATAGTCATGATCATTTTGAACTTCAGGTTCCTCTGTTGGTTCGTTGGTCTTAAGTTGTACTTCATCAAGTTCAATTTGTCTATGATTACCTCCTCCAGTAAAAAATTCTACCTATAGAAATTTTTCAAAGCGAGCTATGAACACATTTCAATGCTCGGTATTATAGAAAAAATTTCATTTCGTATTTGAAGGATATCCAACAAACCTAAACTTTTACTTTTGAGGCAAAAGCTTATTCTGCTGAGCCACCCTGACGTATGTAGAACAACCCCAAACCTTAATATAATTAAGATTCGGTTTACTATAGGTCCATATCTCATACGGAATCATCGGAACAACTTTAGAATGAACCTTATTCAAAAGATGTACGGTAGTTAAAAGAGCATAACCTCATAAGTTATAGGGAAAATTTGTAAGACTCACATAGATCGAACCATATCCAATAATGTTTGATTTCTCCTCTTTGACACTCCATTGTGTTGTGGAGTACCAGAAGGAGTATATTGAACGAGAATCCCATTCTCCTTTAAATAGTCAGTGAAATCTCCACTCATTTATTCACCGCCTCGATCAGTTCGAGGCATTTAATATATTGTCCAGTTTATTTTTCTACTTCGTTTTAGAATTCTTTGAACTTTTCAAAAGTTTTCGATTTATGTTTCATCAGATAAACATAACCGTACCGTGACACATCATCGGTAAAGGTAATGAAGTATGAAAACCACTCTGTGCAGTCTGACTTATAGGACCACATACATAGAATGTACGAGTTCTAATAAGTCAGTGGCTCGAAGTCTAACACCCGAAAATGGGGCTTTGTTCATTTTACCCCGAATACAATATTCACATGTTGGATAAGGTTCAATGGTGAGATCCGAAATCAAACCATTCCTAACCAACTGGGTTAGGCATTTCATGCCTATATGACCTAACCTCATATGCCAAAGTTCAGTATTATTTATTTCAGATAACTTACGTTTCTTAATTTCAGTATTCAAAATATCTTGAGAGGTGTGCAAAATATAATGACCATGCTCATTTGGACAACAAAGGATTTGAATATTATTTCGATCATATAAATACAAGGAATATTTCTTAATATTTACATGATATCACTCTGTATCTAAAACAAAAAATGATATAATATTTATTATGCATCATGGTATAATATTACCGTCATGTAGCAAAAGCCTCATACTAGGTAAGTGAATCTCACATAAGCCTACTGCAATCGCATCCAGAGAGTCACCACTCCCGAATTGCAACTACATCTCTCCAGATTTCAACTACCTTCAACATTTGCAATGAATTACAAAAATGAACAGGACAAGGAGAATCTAAAATATAACTTGATGTGACATCTTCATAAGCTAATGAGACATCAATAACAGGAAAAATAAAAGTATCAGATGTCAATGCCCTTTCCTGCATAATTTGGGCAAGGTAGTCAGACAATTCCTCTTTTAGTGCCCGACTTTCTAGCAGTGATGGCATTTATCTTCATAAGCTCTCTTAAGCTTCGCTACCTTAGCCTGCAGAGGAATATTGAAACCTTTTTTCTTCTTTCCCTTCGTCTTCTTCCCCTTCGACTTGGAGTGGGAAGAAGTGAAAAGTGAAGTGGGCTTCAGAATGCAATTCGACAGATCCTTCTATGTTATCAGAAGTATCATATACAACTTACGGTAAGTGTAGTCCCACTCATATTGAAGTACATGACAAACTAGTGATACGACGCCGGGAGCGAACCAAGTATGACACTCCATCCTAGAGTATCATTGAGAGAGAAATCATTGCGCCTAAATTGCTCGATCAAATGAAGAACATGTGTGCTCACAGCCTGTCCCTCGTCAAGATTAGAATAAAACAGTTCCATTGCTACACTATGATCCACGACCTGTTATTGGTTCGTGAACGATTCTCGAAGTTGAGTCATCATTCTATAAGCATCATGCATCTCAAAATATTGCCTCTTCAGTTCAAAAGATAAAGAACTGAGAATTTATGATTTAACCCTTAAAATAGCATCTTTTCATTTCTGGTAAGTCCAAATCTATTTTGGTGATACATCTACAGATATAGAAAGGGGTAATTGACCTCAAATATATATCTCAGCTTCTCGAAATCGAGGACAATCCTTAAATCCATATCCCACTCTGTAAAGTTCTCAGCACCTTTGAGCTAATTCTTATCAAGTATACGAGCAAATGGGTTGTTCGAAGGAGCCGTTATCAAAAATCTATCGAATAGATAGCGAATAAATGGTTAGAAGACAAAACAGTTTTATATAATATCAAAAACATTAAATAGATCATGGATTTTTAATCTAAAAATGCTCATCTCACTGTTTCATGCAAAACTGTAATCCCCAAACAGAATATATAAAAAATAATAATAAAATTAAATACAATAGTATAAAGTGGACCCCATTATAGGACACAGAAATCGGCGACGCTGTTCTAGGCTTGCGGACTAGTTGGGAGTACGGAGTAGCCCACGGGGACTATTCTGGAGAATAATGGAGTTTAAGGCCGCACTCACCCCTCGCAAGGGAAAACCTCAAACCATTGGGTTCGGAATGGTCTCTTACTTATGCCACTTGTAATAAAAGGATTTGTGCAATAATCTAACCAAGTCTATGCAACCTACATAAGCGAGAATAACCTATATCTAAGTTTGCATACAACTTATATCTAAGTTCGCATGCATAAAAGGAAAACCTATATCTAAGTTTGCGTGCATAAAAGTAAGTCGGAATAACGGCAAGAATACATTCTCATGAACGCATTAAACTAATACATGCAGAAAAATAAATAAATAACAATTATCTAAGCATGAAAAATTAAAGAGAGATGATCAAATTCCTAAATGAAGAAAACAACTAAATCATCCATTAAAAATAACATATTATTCCTAATGAACAACAGATATACACAAAATTAGATGAAACGAAATATGTGTGTCTCTCAAGCGGTACGTGGCATTGTATCCCAAGTACAGATAGCACTACCGTCCATTAAGATTCGGCTACGAAATTTACGTCTGGGTGTCCATCTAATATACCGCGAGAGATAACATAAGATCATTCATCCAATGGCCACAACATACATAACTCAAAGATACACATGCGAAGAAATAAATAAATAACAAGAAAAAGAACGGGAATAGATAAAAGGGTGCCCTCAGGTCTAACCTCTTAATTCGTCTATTGGAAGTGCGCTACGCGGTTGTCGGAAGGGTTGATGCTCCGCAACTTTTTCGATTCACTGGTTCATTATTTTCCTTCGTAGCCTCGCAGTTTTGGGCTGTTGTATACTCTATTTTGCTGCTGCTTCTGGTCACTGTTTCAGCTTACTATTTTGCGGTAATTAGAGACTATTTTTGGTGATTTTTACGGTAGTATTAGACTATTTTCCAGGGCAGAATTTTTGGTGAAAATGGTGCAGTTTTTCAGGGCAGATTTGAGGTGAAATGGCTGTGTTTAAGGGCAGAATTTTCGGTGATGATGGGCAGTTTTTCAGTGTAGTTTTTCGTTGAAAATGGAAGATTTTTAGTGTAGTTTTCTATGGTTACAGGGCTGATTTTTAGTGCAGTTTTTGTGAAAATGGGTAAATTTTTAGTGCAGTTTTCGATGGTTGTAGGGGGGATTTAGTGGACTGTTTTCGGTGAGGGATGTGCAGTTTTTTGGACTGTTTTTGCGGTAGAAGTATGGTAGATTTCTGGATGGGATTTGAAATAATTGTAAGGGCTTTCAAGGGAATGTGTTTTCGATAATGGCAGAGGAAACTTCAGGTTGTGTTTTCACGACAATGACGGCTTGCACAGATCTCTTTTCACATAAATGAGGGGCTATTTTTCTTTACTCTTTGCGTCAATCGTGGGGGGTGAAGGGTTTGGTTTAAGGTCCTTTTTATAGGAGAGGGTTGAGGTTATTCTTGTACGGAAAGAAAAAGAATATTGTGTAATTATTGAGATATCTCTAATTAGTGTGTCATAAGGAAAATCTATCTAATTTAGAGGGGGTAATTTGTGGGATTTGATTTAGTTTAGGCATGTGATTTAATTTAATTAGGAATGTGATTTATGAGATTTGATTTGATTATTTAATTAGGGAATGTGATGTGATTTGATTCTTTTAATTCGAGAAGGTGATTTAATTTGATTTCAACATGTGTTTAATGTGTGGATTTATTATTTTGGAGGAGATGGGCGTGTGGTTGGTCCTTTTGGGCGTGTGTTTGAGTTCTTTTGGTGGGCTTGGTGTGTGTTTGGTGTGTGGCTTGCGGGGGTTTGGGCCAAGGATAAATTTTAAAACATAGGTCCAACGAGCAAATCCGAAGCTAAGCGAATGAATTAAGTCCAACAAGGTATTGATTTCTTACTTTTCCCTTCCGACTTCTGTTTCCCGCGACTTCCAAAACTTAAAGGGTAGTGCCTCCGTACGAGGCTCATCATCGGGACTTATATGTAAAAATGAAATGCCTATAGTCGCACCCATTTTGATGGACTTGTGCAGTGTGTGACAATGACAATCCTATCAAAGTTATGTAATGCATTTTTACTTACCTGGCTCGCCAGATGCCACTTGACTTGCTTGTTGCTTCGAACTGAATTGATCTGGTGGTGAAACGCTACGACCTCGAGGTTCATCCCTGTAATATGCTGCGATCTCAAGGAATCACTAACGAACTGAGCTGGTATAATGGCGAGGTGTTTCGACCCATGGACTTTGTTCACGAACCACTGAATGTGGGTTTGTTCCCGAACTATGCTGATGATGTGTGGCCTCGACCCTGGGACGCATCCTAAAATTGATGATGTAATGGGCCCCGACCCTTGGATGCATCCCAAGACTGCAACTGATGTGTGGGCCTCGACTATGGGATGCATCCCAAAACTGATGATGCAGTAGGCCTCAACCCTGGGACGCATCCTAAAACTACAACTGATGTGTGAGCCTCGACCCTGGGACAAATCCCAAAATTGATGATGCAGTTGTCCTTGACCCTGGGATGCATCCTAAAACTACAATTGATGTGTGGGCCTCGACCCTGGGACGTATCCCAAAATTGATACTGGTGTGGGCCTCGACCATGGGACGCATCCCAAAACTACAATTGATGTGTGGGCCTCGACCTTGGGACGCATCCCAAAACTACTGCTGATGTGGCCTCGACCCTAGGACACGTCCTAAAACTGCTGCTGATGTGGGCTTCGACCCTGAGACTCATCCTAAAACTGTTGCTGATATGGGGCCTCGACCTTGGGACGCATCCCAAAATTGCTGATGATGCGGGCCTCGACCCTAGGAGGCATCCCAAAACTGCTGCTGATGTGGCCTCGACTCTGAGACGCATCCCAAAACTGATACTGATGTGGGCATCGACCCTAGGATGCGTCCCAAAATTGACACTGATGTGGGCATCGACCCATGCTCTATTCTCGAAATGCCATTCACGGCATACTGACCCTCACCCCGAGGCATTGCTGATGTGATGGTTCATTCCCGAACCGTGCTGTATGAGAAAGGGGAGACTGGTCACCCCCATTCTTGGTTCATTTTACTGTTCTTTTTTGTTTTCTTTAGGTCAAGGTAGATCTTCAGATGTGATGTTACATGCCATCATATTATACTGCCTCTCACGAGATAATCCTGATAGCTAAATATATTTTCATCCTCAAATGATGCTTCGTGTCGAAACCAGAGAACCTTCAAAGTACTTGATACACTCAAATCTGACCGTCTGAATGAGTGATCTGAACTAGACTCCAAGTGTGTGTGTACCAAGGTTCTTTCGCGGCTTAATCCTTAAGTAAGCCAACTCAATGATTTTGTCTCTGAGAATTGGATCAGTGGGTCTAACCAACCGAGATGTCTTGATCATACTCTGTAATTACTTGTTCATACTCAACATGATATGGTTTTCTTCTTCTTTTCTTTCGTCTATTCATTCATCATTTGTTCAACACACCTACCCTTTAAGGTAGCATTTCTCCTTATGGTGGTCCTAATACTCGCCCATGGGTAGCTTCATACTTATCGATTATAGGTGGTTTATTTTTCCTCTTCAGAGACTTTTTTCTTTGTTTCCAACCATATCACATATCGTAGCATAAGTAAACCAGGATAGACATCTACCCAAACGGTCATTCACCAATCCGCCATCTCTTCGACTAGTCATCTCGCCGACTCCTCAGGCTTCTACCGCTAAGATCCCATAATCAAGTGTTCGTGAATCTAGCTGGGATCAACCACTCATAATATCATATGATAGCACATCTCACACTTATCGTTTCTAAGGTTTCACCTTACAGCAAATAATGTCATCACCGGACATATGCCTAACCATCAAGGACTTCTCTCTCTATCTTTTTTTTCTTTTCTTTTCTTTTTTTCATTGGAAATCTTCCTCTCAACTACTGATAAGGCGGGCTTCGCCCCCTAGGATTCATTCTCGAAACTGACACTAATGTGGGCTTCACCCCCTGGGATTCATTCCCGAAATCGACACTGATGTCGGCCTCAACCCTGGGATTTATTCCCGAAACTAATACTGATATGGGCCTCAACCCTGGGATCCATTCCTGAAACTGATACTGATATGGGCCTCAACCCTGGGATCCATTCCTGAAACTGATACTGATACTGATATGGGCCTCAATCCTGTGATCCATTCCCGAAACTGATACTGATGTGTTGTTGATACTGGTTGGCTTATATTTATCATTTTCTCCTTATTTTTTTAAAACCTATAAATACAAGATACAATAAACACAAAAAGCAAGTACGTTACGTGTATGCATGCATGTATAAATGAATTTCCTATTCCATTGGGTTAGGTCTTCCGCCAGTCCTCCAGGTGACCACTCGGTCTTATCTTCCTTAGGCAAAATACTACTTCAATCTGTCCATGTTGATCGGTTTGGTGAACTTGTTCTCTTCTAAAACTGATAGTCTCACTACCCCATTTCCCATTACTTTCTGGACTATGTAGGGTCCTTCCCAGTTAGGTCTGAACTTTCCCCTCGGGTCTGTCATTGATGGCTTTGACTGCTTGAGTACCAGATCACCATTTCTTATCTTGGTAGGATGTATATTCTTGTTGAATGCTCGAGCCAACCTCTTCTGGTATAACTGCATATGACATAAAGACTTCATTCTTTTCTCATCCAGCAGTGATAACTGCTCAAATCTCTACGAGGCCTATTCTTGCTCAGGTAACTCTACTTCTGCTAATACTCACATAGACTGTATCTCAACTTCCACTGGCAGTACCGCTTCTATTCCGTAGACCAAAGAGTAAGGCGTGGCTCCCGTTGTTGTTGTCACATAAGTTCTGTACCCCCACAGGGCGTACGACAGTTTGTCGGCCCAATCTTTGTAGTTCTCCGTCCTTTTGGCTAACATCTTCTTTATCATCTTATTAGCTGCCTCGACAGCCCCATTTTCCTGCGGTCGGTAAGATGATGATTTGTGATGTCCTGTCCCATACCTCTGTAGCATTGCCTTTATTTCTCCTTGAAACTGGACCTCATTATCTGTTACTATATGATGAGGCATTCCATATCAAAAAATGATGTTCCGGGCTATGAACTTTGCCATCTCCTTTGCTGTGACGTTGAAAAATGACTCGGCTTCCACCCATTTCAAAAAGTAATCTACTGCCACTACTATGAAGCGATGCCCATTTGATGCGTGCAGTCGAATTTCTCTGATCATATCAATTCCCCATACTGAGAAAAACCACGGCTCTGACAGCCCGTGCAACTCTGTGTGCGATAAATAGTTCAAATTATCGTGCGCTTGACAATCATGACAGTGCTTTACCAGCTTCGCACAGTCAGCTTCCATGGTCGACCAGTAGAAGCCTTGTCTTACTATCTTTCAAGACAAACTCAACCCATTAATGTGCGGTCCACATACTCTGACATGTACTTCTTCCATTGCCTTTTGAGTCTCTTCCTTCCTTAAACACTTCAGCTGGATGCCATTTGCTTGTCTCTTGTAAAGTTCTCCTTTCAAACTCACATATTGAGAAGCCAACTTCTGAATGGCTATCCTGTCTTTTCTGCTTGCATCTTCCAGGAATTCCTCGTGTTCCAAGTATCTTTGAATGTCGTAGTACCAAGGTTTCATATCGTCGACCTCTACTTCTAATATCCTTTCTATCTCATAGATGGGTCTGCTTGCCGTTGTCAACACTAGAGGTCTCATCACCAATTTCTTTGGATTTTCCCAAGTTACAGCTAGTGTAGCTAACACATCTGTAATTTGATTCTCTTCTCGCGACAAGTGCTAGAACTCACAATCGGGGAGGGCCTTTGCCAGACTTCTGAGGTGGAATAAATAAGGTTTCAACCGTTCTTCCTTCAATTCCCATTCTTCATGCATCTGTCGAGCTACCAACATCGAGTCTCCGTAGACTTCTACTTTTTTAGCTCTCAAGGTTATCAATGACGTCAATCTAAAGGCGCACGCTTCATACTCAGCCATGTTATCAATAACCTATCTTGCGATTAAGACCTCCTTGGGGCTTTCAGGCGTACCAAGGTTAAATGTGTTCGTTTTAGTTGAGTTGATGTCAAATATACTCAAGTCATGTAAGTTGAAAGGAAGAGACTCAGGCAAGTAAGCAAAATGAATGTCTTTATTATTAATGGATGTGAGATCACAATTGAATAAGATCAGGAAAACAAACATCCTCATAACTTGTAACTTCGTCTTCTTTCGTCTTCTGGCTTTTTTCAGACATCAGATCCTCTAACTGCTGTAATTCTTTTTCCCATTTACTTTCCCCTTTCTGATCCATTTCATTCTTACTATTATTACCCCATATCTCATGCGGGAAGCTTGGTGGTCATGAGTTTGGAGGATAGTGCTGTCGGGTAGGCCGGAGTTGTTTATGGGTGGGTGGAAGTTTTCTGTGTGTTTTGGGTTGTTCTTTTTACGGGTCGGGTACTTTATGGGAGTCGATGAGGTTCTGCATCTCATGTCTAAGGCGAGTGCATTTGTTAGTTTCGTGGCCTCTTTGCTAGTGGAGGTAACAGTATAGGTTTAGGTTGAGGTAGCGTGGCATAGGGTTTAGAAGTGGTTTAGGTTCTAAGGGACTTAGGAATCCTTGCCTTTTCAGATCTTCGAACACCTCTGACAAAGGTCTACCAAAATTGAGAATTGTCTGTTCCTGATAGGTGCGACCTAAAAAGGAGTGGGCTTGGTCCTCGAAGACCCCCTAATGGTCTCTTTATTCTGGTTGCAGAACTTCCTATCATTGGCTATATGGTGTTGGACAGTTATGACCCATAGCGTCACTATTTGTACAGATCATGGTGTTGTTGTACAAATTAACTATGTGACAAAGGAGATTGCACTCTTATCATTTGTAATTAGATCACCTAGATGTATAAAGGATGAGAGGTCCCTATGATTTTTTCCTGGACGGAGAATGATATGAGACAGTATCAGTCCACGAAGGATAAATCATTAAATATCCTTAGTCAAAGTATTATCGAGATTGGACATCGATAAATACGTAGGGCACAATGATATAGTTCTCATATATTTGGGTATTGGATACTCATGCAAGTGTAATAGAAGGTTGTGTTTCACCGATGGTACGGGAAACAGCTTCGCTCTGGATAGACCCCATCGGAATTCCATTGGTAGTATGACTATGTGTCTATGGAAGTCCGAAATCAGGGTAGGTGTATTCAGTCTTAACCTGAGACTTGCACCGCTAATACTTGTGACAATCAATATACTTTGATTGCGGTCGTCCAGGGCTTTAACAGGTTCTGTGTACGCCAATGCTGGGTATATTGAGAATCGTAGTATGTTGGGTGTGATGTTAAGGCGGAAGTATCACTCCAGTCATAGTGGAGATGATGGTCATGTAGGATACGGGACTGGTTCTCTTAAATGCTGCAGCTATCGGGATAAGATGACAAGGTCAGGTTTATCCGATTATAGAGACTAGTCACCAGACATCTAACATGTGTTTCGTACGGGGCACACATAATTCCAGCCCCAGGCCTAGCATGTGATCATCCGATACTGGACAGATATACGCAATACTACGTATACTACGCCTGATACAGATCCTTTATTCCTGTAAGGATATTTCTAGAGAATTGGGTAGGCATGACACTTTGCTAGAGGCCAACCTTGTCTTGTAAATCGGTAAAACGTAGTATGAGGTACTTACGTGTTCGGATAGTCCGACGACCGAATTTACTACCAAAATATCCTGTGATCTCATGGGTCACTTCCCAAAGATTCACCGATGACGTATGACTCGCACTTTAAATTAATCTGCGATTAAATAGAAACGAGAGAAAATTAATCTTGGATTAATTTCGAAGATATTTTATCTAGGATAAAATATCAATAAAAGAGAGATAACGATTAATTTGGAATTAATCGGTAAATTAATATATTCGATATATTAAACGAAATTGGATTTCGACGCGGAATTAAAAATAGATTTTAATTCGGGCGAACAAATTAATTTAGAATTAATTCATTAGCGACGTGAATAGTAATTATGCTTGGCATGATTATTTAATTAAATTAGATTTAATTGTGATGCAACGAAAAAATCGTTAATTTGGAATTAATGAACCCGAGCCCGAGATTATTTGCGAGCGCATTCGCATTTCGAATTCGAGTGCGGCACATAAGTCAAATCAAGCGTCAAATTATTAGTCACATCAAGCATCAAATCGCTAGTCGTTTCAAGCGTCAAATCACTTGTCACTTTGAGTGATGTGACTTGACAACTTGATTGATTGAGTGATGTGACAAGTTGTCACTTGAATGATTGATGGGACTTGATTGAAGTGGTTGATGGCTTTATTTGTTTGACTTTATTAAAGCCAAATTCATTCCAAATTCATTTGAAATTCAAATGTGTGTATTTAAAACAAAAATTTGGAAACACTTCTAATATCTCTCTCTTTACTCTCATCTCTCCCTCTCCCTTTCTCCCTCACATTTACACGCCCAAGGCGCTGCAGAAACTGCCCAAACCGTGAGCAGCAAGGGGGTTAATGAGTTGATTTTGTGGCAAAATCAGAGGTGCTAGCACACTTAGGAGACGTACGAAGGTGATAGGGAAACCGACCCATGAGCCGGGAATCGTTTGACGAAGTTTGGAGCTCAAATTCTTGGATCAAAACTGAAAATTTTGAAGACCATTTACTGTAGTGGTGGAATGCATGACAGTGAGCAGAATTTGTTTTTTGTTCATTGCCGCGTTGCTCAACCGATCGATGTAAGTATTCTACAACTTCGTTGATATATATTCACACTTATTTCATGTTTATTATTGATCTTGGGACCTTAATATAAACCAACTATGGCATCTATAACAAGGTTTGAGCATGAAAAATTTAGGGCTTAAAATTTGGGTAAAATGAATTTGAGCATGATTTTATGAAATTGGATGAATGAATATGCTTAAGATTGATTGGATCAATTTGATGAAATTATGTTTGGAACAAATTTCCCCAAAAAAAAATAGGTTGGCCGAATCTACAATATGCCCTAATGTCTTGGATTTTGATTTTTTGATTCATTGGATGTGTTGGAAATTATTTGGGGATATTGATTTAATGTTGAATTGAATTTGATTTGGATAAAATAATCCCCTTGGCCGAGACACTTGAAGCATGTAATTGGGTTTGATTTTTGTTAAATTATATTGGATATGATTTAATAATGATTAGCATGATTAATTGGACTAATTAGTATTTTAGAAATATTGAATTAAGTTAATTGATCATGTTTTACACTTTAGGATTAATTGGATTATGAATTAGACTTTATGATTTAATTAAGTGGGCTTAAATTGGATTTGGGCTTGTTATGTTGTAATTGGGCTTGTTGGGCTTTGTTGTACAAAGTTGGGTTTAGGCCAAATGGATTGGATCCAATTGGGCCCAAAACCACTTCCGTTAAGCCCAAATGTGACTTAATGAACCTTTAAGTTTAATTGGGCCTAATGGGCCAAAATTGATTTATGGGCTTATGGGGTAATTCTCGGATTGGATTTTTGTTATTCGGTTTGACCCGAGTTGACCAAAAGTCCACGTCTTAAGAAATTAATTAAAAGCCCATTGGACTTTAATTGAATTGACGTTGGACGTTAATCGAACTTTGAGACCCGTAACGATTAAATTTGGAATTTAAGTCGTAAAAGGTTTATTAATAAAGTGTAATATTTAATTTGGAATTAAATTATGAATTAGAAATGAATGCATATTAAATTGGATTTAATGATGTAGTTTAATTTAATACAAGAATTCGTACTTTGAGTACTTATTCACAAAATGAGTTTGACTCGAGCAAAATCAAATCATTGTTTGAACACTGGATGATCACTAATTATCAGATTAACTAATTTGATTAGATTGATTGATAACATGCTTGTGTGCATACGTGGTTGCGATGCATGAATAATGTATATCGGATGGATATTACAAGGGTGGGGCAGTTTTAGAAATTGTTGTAATAAATTTGATTTATTAATTGGACCTGCGTGTCCAGCCTTATCACCTCCATATTCTTTGTATTCTCTTCTCACCTATTCCCCTCAATGTAAATGAGGTTTCTTTAGAAGTGTAGTGTAACGGGTAGAAGTAAATACATGTGTTAGCGGGAGAGAGAAAAGGAGAGATTTGATCTATGATCAATGTGTAAAGTTTCCATCCGCATATCATTATTATTTTATTCATATGCACTTTATTATGTGTTTAGAATGCATGTTTAATGGTGTATGATGATGAGACCTTAACAAAGATAATAAATTGGTTGCCAATTTACACGTGAAAAACCCTCGCAATATATTAAGCGTATTTCCTTCCATTGAGTGATTCTTACTCAAGATCTAAGACTGCATTGGTTTGTTGGCCAAAGTCAAGGCCTTTGTCTGTCAAAGATGTGTTTGAATCACGAAGGCTTTGTTCCATATTAGTGTCTTGTCCAAGTTGTGGTTTGTTGGCCAAAGTCAAGACCACTTTTTGTCCATCGACATTGATTACGAAGCTTTCCATGGTCAATGGATCGCGCTTAACTGGAATCATTAAGCTTGTTGTGCCAAAGCCAAGGCTTAGTTGATTCAGAGGAAAAAGGTTAGGTAATACATTGGATGTATTGGCATATATAAGATATATGTTTCGGACTTGGATGTCCCCCTACCGGATCTAGGAATTAGATTGGATCCAATTGATCTTAGAGATCTACCTAGTTAATTATCATACAATTTGTTGGCCAAAGTCAAGATTGTGTGATATTTAACGGGATCCTAGTCCACTAGGAAACACGGTTTCCTGAGTACTCGACAGAGGATTAGAGGCTCGCCGAAAAATAGTGAGAGGCAAGAATTGAATTTGCAATATTCGTTTAAATACTTGCCATACGCGCTCAAACAAATATCATTCTTCATATAAGTTAAATGTTAGTTGACTAATATTTAAATCGTTGTTTTAATTAAACAGTTGGACTGTATTCAAACCATTCATTTATATTGATTTTATAATTGGATTATAGTAATCAATATAATTGATTTTAATCTATTAAATTATAGTTGATTAAATAGTTGGACTATTGTAATCATTATAATAAATAGTACCTAAATCGTTGATTAAATAGTTGGACTATTAGAATCAAGATGTAATAAAAAGATTGACATTTAAAACATAATCCTACGAAAAATGTATTTAAATGGTTTAATTTTCAAAATTGGGAATAAATTTCAGGATGGTCCTGGAAAATAATAAGTTACTTTATTTGATAAAATAACATATTACTAAGCTCGGAGTTAAGCAAATAATCGAGCATGATCTTTGGAAGATTTATGTAATGATAACTTTAGTGCTTAATTCATTAAGCTTGTCGCAGTAGACTCCTTAATTCTTAATCAGAACTAAGGATTAGATCCTTAAAGTATGATAATAGAATTGAAGGATCTTCATAAATCTATGCTTAGATTTTAGAAGTACTAAATTGCAATAAATGACTCTTGGAGAGTTAATGACTATTCTCAAAGAGATAAAGTCAAGTTTGCAATTAGGCAAGTAGCGCAATGAGCACCTTACTTCGATATTCTACAAGGCCAAGGCTTGGCCAAAGGCTACTAGAATGTTGAAAAGGGAAAAGGCAAAATCATTATAATCTTCTGGGAAGATAAAAGACATATCCTAAAATATCTGCCTAAATTGTGGCAAACGGGATCGCGGAAGCATGACTGTCGTTTGGACAAGGCAGACATGAAGGAATTGAAGACAAGTAAGGCTCTGACTTCAAATATGTTTGTCAACATTATGTTCACTACTAGTATTAAAATTAGATTTTAAATACTTAGTGTGATACATAAATACGTACTGATGTGCAGAATCTGCTATGAGCAGGATACTGACTTCAGTTGAGATTAATCTGCGAATTGAAAATGGGACGTAAGTCGCTGTTTTACCGTAAATACCTAAGTTTAGGAACTACTCTTTGGGTGTGTACCTAAATTTGGAAACTGTTATAATGTAACTAGTTTGACTAGAGACATTATCTCTATATCAGTGTTCAATCCGTTGCGGATGTTCCTTTATATTCTAGAACACTAAAGTGTTTTATTTTATAAAGAATGATATTGAGATGTACACATTAGATGTGAATAACAGTATTTATATTTTGAATATAAATAGATCTCAAACGTATAACATGACAAACAAATAGCTCAAACTGATTTGATCAGAAGAAACTAATTGTGGCATTGTTGTCTGGGAAACAACTAAAACAAGAATCGTATATTCGTACTTTTGAAGAGTGGGTACTAGTACTAATTTGATTCCATTCAAATAAAGTCTACGAATCTAGTTTATTGGGCAAAGTGCCTAAAACACTATTTACTTGGTAAAAGTGTAAATGCCACAGATCTGTTAGCCCTAGTTCGTAGTGAAGTAACTGGGCCCATGTCTAGCTAGGCTAGAAATGGATATGAATATTTCGTGACCTTAACGGATGTGGCATCGCATTATGGTTAAGTGTTTCTTTTGGAACACGAATCGGAAACTTTTACAGTTTCGACACGAAATAAACAAACAGATCAGCTAAAGTATTAAAACGTCACGGTAAGACCATAATGGAAAATACTTAAGCAATAAGTTTCTAATATACTTGAAAGAGTATAGTATTCTTTCAAATGAGGACTCCTCACGGAACACGTCAATTTGACGGTGTGTCCGAAATGAGTAACCGAATTTTGTTAGACATGATAAGGTTAATCATGAGTCGCTCTGAGCTACCTTTTCCTTCAACGGATAAGCATTAACAGTGCAGAACTTATTTAGAATAAGGTTCCATTAAAATCTGTTTGACAGATTTCATATTAAATATGAACAGGAAATAAACCGGGTTTCTCATTCCTAATAATTTGGGTATGCCAGACATATGTTTGGATGATACCAAACTAAAACTCAAATTGGATAAGTGCCAACTGTAGGTTATCCTAGGGATACCATAAGTATAATACTTATACATCTCACTAGAGAACAATTAGATTGTTGCTCGCCATGTGGTTTTCCTAAGAGGAATACCGATGCAGTGGTAAGTGGGAGGATAGTAAAACTCGATGAAAATCGGAGTAATACTGTTCTATACACCGAGTCCTTAATGGAACACAAATAGTTCATCAAGGATGAAACTATTCCATAATCTTTGAATACACAAAAACCGCGTAAGTCGGAGAGAGTCAGAAGACAACCTAGGGTATGGGTTTCTGATCTCACCTAATAAGATGCCAATCTTATTGAGGTACACCAACTGACTACGTATGAGGTAGCGATACAAGGTATTGACTCCCTATTATGGCAAAGTGCCATATGATATCCGAAATGGATTCCATGTATATCAACTTAGTTTAGACAATAGTTGTTGTACCGCAAGGCATTGTGCCTATAGGTACTATATAAGTCTTCAAGGAAGACATACATGGATGGCAACATACCAACGTATAAAGCTAGGCTTGTAGCGGAAAGGTATCGTTATCGACATTGTGTTGATTATGATTCAACCTTTTAACTGTTGCCATGGCAAATCCATTTGGATAATGCTTGCTGAAGCTGCATGTTTTATTTATGAAATATGACAGCAGAACATCAAAATCGTTTTTCTTAAGCGAAAACCTTTTGGAGGATGTTTACAACATCCTCATGGTTTTGTCGTACCAAAACTAGCAAACAAGGTTTGCAGGTGGTTCGATCCATGTTTGGATTGAAGCAAGCATTGAGTTATTGGAATTACCATTTTGATGTAATCATAATAATGTATGATTTGATTCAAAACGAATATGATTCTTCTGTATATAAGGAGGTTAGTGGGAGCACACTGACAGTGGCTGTCCTATAAATAATGATAATATGTCATTTCTTGGAAATGATATTCCCATAAAAATACAATCGGTGAAAGCTAGGCTTTCGAGAATACTCTCCGAGAAACTTGTATATTGATAAATGTACGTGATCTGGTGTCTCATACGCTTTGAGCATATGGATTCACAATCAGGCCAATCCAAGTGATAGTCACTGGATTGATGTTAAGAACATCCGTTAGTATCTTAGAGATTTAAGGATGTTGTCTTAATCTGTGGAGAATGAGAACTTGAAGTGACTTGGATCACTACTGCAAGTTTCCTAAACCGATAAAACGACTATAAGTCGCTGACGGTACTATACAGTTTGAATAACGGTACATTGAGCTGGAAATCTTCCATCAAGATATTGTTTAAATAATAAATGCGGGTTATTGCTGCAGCTGAGGCAGCAATAGAAACCATCTGGGTCAATAACAAATCTAATTAGATTAGATATAGTTCTGTTAGCAGCTGAACTAGGCGTCAGCACACGCTAAAGAATTAATGGTCTCATCAACGATCCAGATATACACTTCGATATTCATCTGATTCGTTCGGATCATACATCGTGGTGATGTGATGATCGAATAAATCGCATCAGATGATAATCATGCAAATCCGCTAACGAAAACCTTTCCTCAACAATTTGAGTCAACCGTATATAGTTCGGGTGTTAGACACTCGAGTGACTGGCTATAGGCCAAGTGGGAGATTGTTGGACAGTTATGACCCATAGTGTCACTATTTTTACAGATCATGGTGTTGTTGTACAAATTAACTATGTGACAAAGGACATTGCACTCTAATCATTTGTGATTAGATCACCTAGATGTATAAATGATGAGAGGTCCCTATGATTTGTTCCTGGACGGAGAATGATATGAGACAGTATCAGTCCACGAAGGATAAATCATTAAATATCCCTAGTCAGAGTATTATCGAGATTGGACATCGATAAATACGTAAAAGACTAGTATTGCACTTGTGCGCGTTGTAAGGGCACAACGGCATAGTTCTCATATATTTGGGTATTGGATACTCATCCAAGTGTAATAGGAGATTGTGTTTCACCGATGGTACGGGAAACAGCTTCGCACTTGATAGACCCCCTCGGAATTCCATTGGTAGTATGACTATGTGTCTATGAAAGTCCGAAATTAGGGTAGGTGTATTTAGTCTTAACCTGAGGCTTGCACCGCTAATACTTGCGACAATCAATATACTTTGGTTGCGATCGTCTAGGGCTTTAATAGGTTTTATGTACGCCAATGCTGGGTATATTGAGAATCATAGTGTGTTGGGTGTGATGTCAAGACGGAAGTATCACTCGAGTCATAGTGGAGATGATGGTCATGTAGGATACGGGACTAGTTCTCTTAAATGCTGCAGCTATCGGGATTAGATAATAAGGTCAGGTTTATCCGATTATAGAGACTAGTCACTAGACATCCGACATGTGCTTCGTACGGGGCAGACACAATTCCAGCCCTAGGCCTAGCACGTGATCATCCGATACTGGACAGAAATACGCAATACTACATATACTACGACTGATACAGATCCTTTATTCCTGTAAGGATATTTTCGAAGAATTGGGTAGGCATGGCGCTTTGCTAGAGGCCAACCTTATCTTGTAAATCGGTAAAACGTAGTATGAGGTACTTACGTGTTCGGATAGTCTGACGACCGAATTTACTGCCAACATATCCGGGAATCTCATGGGTCGCTTCCCAAAGATTCACCGATGACGTATGACTCGCACTTTAAATTAATTTGGGATTAATTAGAAGAGAGAGAAAATTAATCTGGGATTAATTTTGAAGATATTTTATCTAGGATAAAATATCAATAAAAGAGAGATAACGATTAATTTGGAATTAATCGATAAATTAATATATTCGTTATATTAAACGAAATTGGATTTCAACACGGGATTAAAATTAGATTTTAATTCAGGTGAACGAACTAATTTAGAATTAATTCATTAGCGACGTGAATAGTAATTATGCTTGGCATGATTATTTAATTAAATTAGATTTAATTACGACACAACAGAAAAATCGTTAATTTGGAATTAATGAACCCGAGCCCGAGATTATTTGCGAGCGCATTCGAATTTCGAATTCGAGTGCTGCACGCAAGTCAAATCAAGCGTCAAATCATTAGTCACATCAAGCATCAAATCGCTGGTCGTTTCAAGCGTCAAATCACTTGTCACTTTGAGTGAAGTGACTTAACAACTTGATTGATTGAGTGATGTGATAAGTTGTCACTTGAATGATTGATGGGACTTGATTGAAGTGGTTGATGGCTTTATTTGTTTGACTTATTAAAGCCAAATTCATTCCAAATTCATTTGAAATTCAAATTTGTGTATTTAATACACAAATTTGTAAACACTTCTAATATTTCTCTCTTTCCTCGCATCTCTCCCTCTCCCTTTCTCCCTCACATTTACACGCCCAATGGGCTGCAGAAACTGCCCAAACCGTGAGTAGCAAGGGGGTTAAGGAGTTGATTTTATGGCAAAATCGGAGGTGCTAGCACACTTAGAAGACATACGAAGGTGATAGGGAAACTCACCAATGAGCCGGGAATTGTTTGACGAAGTTTGGAGCTCAAATTCTTGGATCAAAACTGAAAATTTTGAAGACCATTTACTGCAGTGGTCGAATGCATGACAGTGAGCAGAATTTGTTTTTTGTTCATTGCCGCGTCGCTCAACCGATCGATGTAAGTATTCTGCAACTTCGTTTATATGTATTCACACTTATTTCATGCTTATTATTGATCTTGGGACCTTAATAGAAACTAACATATAGGGCATGGTCAAACTGGCCACAGCGGCGGTCAAATCTTGCAATTGCTTGGTAATCTTATTGAGATTAGTCTCTAACTGATCCATACGAGATCCCTCGTTAACTAATTCGCTCATGTTCACTAACAGCCTTTTGACGAGTCTTCCTTCTTCCTTAACCCAACGGGTATCTATAATGTCTCTTAAAACTGGAGTTAGCGTCTATGCATGCGATTCATGGAATGTATAAGTCGACCCATTATCATTTTAAAGCATTCAATCGTACTATTGCAAGGTGCAAACTTGTCCCAATTGAAAAAGGCCCAACAAGTTTACAACATATATATAAGTGCGAGTCATAGAAAGGTAGTGAATGAAGGAAGACACCAAACCATTACTTAGCTCTAATAATGCCTTCGATTAAACCCCTTCAATCCATGGTAGACATGTTCAACTAAAGCACAAATCAAAAACATTACAAGAAATTATTTCGGGGCCTATTCTTTTCCTAGTAGAGTCGCCAGACTATAGGACATAGAAATCGGTGACGCTATACTAGGCTCGCGGCCTAGTCGAGAGTACGGAGTAGCCCACAGGGGACTATACAGGAGAATGATGGAGTCACCACCTAGTGTGAAATGGGAAAATGATTTAAGGCTGTACCACCTCTCGCAAAGGAAGATCTCAAACCATTGGGTTCAGAATGGTCCCTTACTTATGCCACTTGTAATGAATGGATTTTTGCAATAATCTAACCAAGTCTACGCAACCTACATACGTGAGAATAACCTATATCTACAACATATATATAAGTTCGCATGCATAAAAGGAAAACCTATATCTAAGTTTACGAACATAAAAGTAAGTCGGAATAAGGGCAAGCATACATTCTCATGAACACATTAAACTAATACATGTAAAAACATAAATAAATATAATTATCTAAGCATGAAAAATTAAATAGAGATGATCAAATTCCTAACATGAAGAAAACAACTAAATCATGCATTAAAAATAACATATTATTATTAATGAACAACGGATAAATAAAAAATTGGATGAAACGAAATATGTGTGTCTCTCAAGCGGTACGTGGCATTGTATCCCAAGTACAGACCACACTATCGTCCATTCAGATTCGGCTACGGAATTTACGTCTGTGTTTCCATCAGATATACCGTGAGAGATAACACAAGATCATTCATCCAATGGCCACAACATACATAAATCAAAGATACACATGCGAAGAAATAATAATAAATAGCAAGAAAAAGAACGGGAACAGATAAAAGGGTGCCCTCAGGTCTAACCTTTTAAGTCGTCTCTTGGAAGTGCGTCATGTGGTTGTCGGAAGGGTTGATACTTCGTAACTTTTCTGATTCACTGGTTCGTTGTTTTCCTTCATTGCCTCGCTGTTTTGGGCTGCTGTGTACTTTGTTTTGCTGTTGCTTCTGGTCATTATTTCAGCTTACTATTTTGCGGTAATTAGGGACTGTTTTTGGTGATTTTTGCGGTAGCACTGGACTATTTTTCAGGGCAGAATTTTCGGTGAAAAGGGTGCAGTTTTTCAGGATAATTTTAAGATGAAATGGCTGTGTTTCAGGGCAGAATTTTCGGTGATGATGGTACAGTTTTTCATTGCAATTTTTCGGTGAAAAGGGACAGATTTTCAGTGTAGTTTTTGGTGGTTGCAGGGCTGATTTTCAGTGTAATTTTTCGGTGAAAAGGGGCAGATTTTCAGTGCAGTTTTCGGTAGTTGCAGGGGGGATTTAGTGGACTGATTTTGGTGAGGGATGTGCAATTTTTTGGACTGTTTTTACGGTGGAAGTAAGGTAGGTTTCTGGTTGGGATTTGCGATAATTGTAAGGGCTTTCAAGGGATGTGTTTTAGGTAATGGCAGGGGAAACTTCAGGTTGTGTTTTCACGGTAATGAGGGCTTGCAGGGATCTAATTTCATGGAAATAAGGGGCTATTTTTCTTTACTTTTTGCGTCAATCCTGGGGTTGGTTTAAGGTCTTTTTTTATAGGAGAGGGTTGAGGTTATCCTTGTACGGGAAGGGAAAGAATATTGTGTAATTATTAAGATATCTCTAATTAGTGTGTCATTAGGAAAAATCTATCTAATTTAGGGGGGTAATTTGTGGGATTTGATTTAGTTTAGGCATGTGATTTAATTTAATTAGGAATGTGATTTATGAGATTTGATTTGATTCTTTAATTAGGGAAGTGTTGGACAATTATGACCCATAGCGTCACTATTTGTACAGATCACGGTGTTGTTGTGCAAATTAACTATATGACAGAGGAGATTGCACTCCTATCATTTGTGATTAGATCACCTAGATGTATAAATGATGAGAGGTCCCTATGATTTGTTCCTGGACTGAGAATGATATGAGAAAGTATCAGTCCACGAAGGATAAATCGTTAAATATCCCTAGTCAGAGTATTATCGAGATTGGACATCGATAAATACATAAAAGACTAGTATTACACTTGTGCGCGTTTGTGAAGACACAACAGCATAGTTCTCATATATTTGGGTATAGTATACCCATGTAAGTGTAATAGGAGGTTGTGTTTCACCGATGGTACGGGAAACAGCTTCGCTCTGGATAGACCCCCTCGGAATTCCATTGGTAGTATGACTATGTGTCTATGGAAGTCCGAAATCAGGGTAGGTCTATTTGGTCTTAACCTGAGACTTGCACCGCTAATACTTACGACAATCGATATACTTTAGTTGAGGTCATCCAGGGCTTTAACCTGTTCTGTGTACGCCAATTCTGGGTATATTGAGAATCGTAGTGTGTTTGGTGTGATGTCAGGACGGAAGTATCACTCTAGTCATAGTGGAGATGATGGTCACGTAGGATACGGAACTCGTTCTCTTAAATCCTCGGGCTATCGGGATATTATGACTAGGTCATGTATATCCGATTAAAGCGGACTAGTTACCAGACATCCGATATGTGCTTCGTACGGGGCAGACACAATTGCAGCCCCAGGCCTAGCACGTGATCATCCGATACTGGACAGAAATGCGTAATACTTCGGTATACTACGCTTGATATAGATCATATATTCCTGTAAGGATATTTCCGGAGATTGGGTAGACATGGCGCTTTGCTAGAAGCCAACCTTGTCTTGTAAATCGGTATAAACGTGGTACGAGGTACTTACGTGTTCGGATAGTCCGACGACCGTATTTACTGCCAACATATCCGGGGATCTCATGGGTCGCTTCCCAAAGATTCACCGATGATGTATGACTCGTACTATAATATCTGGATTAATTCGATGACAGAGAAAATTAATCTGGGATTAATTACGGAGATATTTTATCTAGGATAAAATATTAATAAAAGAGAGAGAACGATTAATTTGGAATTAATCGATAAATTAATATATTCGATTATTATACGAAATTGGATTTCAATGCGGAATTAAAATTGGATTTTAATTCGGGCGAACGAATTAATTTAGAATTAATTCTTTAGCGATGTGAATAGTGATTTCGCTAGGCGTAATCATTTAATTACGACGCGACGGAAAATTCGTTAATTTGGAATTAACGAACCCGAGCCCGAGAGTGATTGTGAGTGCATTCGCATTTCGAATTTGAGCGCGGCACGCAAGTCGCATCAAGCGTCAAATCGCTAGTCGCATCAATTGTCAACTCACTTGTCACTTTGAGTGATGTGATGTGACATGACATATTGTCACTTTATTAAAGTGACTTGATGTGAATAGTAAAAGGTGATGGGTGTAAAGTTGATAAGACTTGTACCTTTTGACTTTTGAATTAAAGTAATACATATGTTTATTTATTTATTTACTTGGTAAATGAAATAAATATATAATAAAGGCTTTATTTTTCTCTCTCTTCTAGATGGAGATCACGTTTTTTTTTTAAAAAACAAAAGGGATGCCCTCCATTTTCTCTCCATCGTCTCACAGCTTGGAGCCTTTTTCATCTTCTTCTCTCCAATTTTTGGGCCTGAGAAGCAAGCATGAAGACTTAGTGCTAGCACACTTTATGGGTTGATTACTAAGGTGATAGGGAAGTGTTTCACTTGAGCATGGAAAGCTTGAAGCTTGGAGCTTCAATTGAGTCTTTCATGGCCGAATCTTGGAGACACCAAAGACACTCAAAACCGACCACCTGCTGCTCTTGAAAGCCTTGGCCGAATGCTCCTTCATGGTGGAAGAGGCTTTTTTTGTTTGATGCAACAAATCCAATCAATGTGAGTTATGTTTCCGCCTTACTCCTTTGATGTATTCATGCGTTTTTCTTGCTTGATTTCATGATCTTGGGACCTATATTAGAAACCAACAATGGTATCTATGAGCTTAGTTCAAGCATGAAAAAGTTAGGATTAAAATTGGGGTAAACTCAATTTGAGCATCAAATGGTTAAATTGTTTGATATAGTATGCTTGAATGAGGTTGAATTGATGTTGTGCATGATCAATTTCAAGAAATTGGTTGGATCCATTTTTCCCCAAATTTTGGCATGACAAATTGGGTAAAATCAATTGAAGCATGTTTTGGTTGATTTGATTGATTAAGTATGCTTGTATGTTGATTAATTGAAGTTGTGTATGTTCAATTTCATGAAATTTGGTTGGATCCATTTTTCCCCAAATTTTGTGTTGGCCAAAATGACAATTTGGGTAAACTTGATTTTGAGCATGTTTGATGAAATTGAATGATTTAGAATGCTTAAAGTATGTTTAATTGAGGATTGATTGGATCAATTTGATGAAAATTAGTTTGGAACAATTTCCCCAAATTGTTTATGTTGGCCGAATACATATAGCCCATATTGTCTTGGAATTTTTTAATTTTTGAACATTGGATGTGTTGGAAATCATTCGGGAATATGATTTAATGTCGATTGTGAAATTAATTGGATTGAATTCGAATCAGACGTAAAATCCCCAAATTGCCGAGAGACTTTAAAGCATGTAAAATGGGTTTGATTTTAATAAATTGTGTTGGACACTATTTGTTGTTAAAGTGCATGATTAATTATGCTAATTGATGTTTTAGAAATGTTAATTGGGTAATTAATTGTGTATTACACTTAGGTTAATTAATTGGGCTTGTTTTTGGAAATTGGGCCTTATAGGTTGTAATTGGGCTTTTGGGCTTTGTTGTACAAACTTGGGTTTAGGAAAATTTGATTGGATCCAATTAGGCCCAAAACCGCATCCATAAAGTCCAATTATGGCTTAATGGACCTTAATTATTTAATTGGGCCTAATGGGCCAAAATTAATTTAAAGGCTTATGGGGTAACTCCCGGATTGGATTTTGGTTATTTGGTTTGACCCGAGTTGACCAAAAGTCCACGCCTTAAGAAATTAATTAAAAGCCCATTGGACTTTAATTAAATAAACGTTGGACGTTAATTGGGCTTTGAGACCCATAACGATTGAATTTAGAATTTAAATCGTAGAAGGTTCGTTAATAAAAGTGTAATATTTAATTTGGAATTAAATAGAGAATTAGAATTAAATGCGTATTAAATTGGATTTAATGATGTAGTTTAATTTAATTCGAGAATTCATACTTTGAGTACTTATTCGCAAAACGAGTTTGACTCGAGCAAAAATCAAATCATTGTTTGAACATTGGATGATCACTAATTATCAGATAAATTAATTGGATTAGAGTGATTGATAACATGCTTGTATGAATACATGGTTGCGATGCATGAATAATGTATATCGGATGGATATTAGTCGGGTGGGGCAATTTTGGAAATTGTAATAAATTTGATTTATTAATGGACCTGCGTGTCCAGCCTTATCACCTCTATACTCTTTGTATTCTCTTCTCACTTATTCCCCTCAATGTAAGTGAGGTTTCTTTAGAAGTGTAGTGTAACGGGTAGAAGTAAATACATGTGCTAGCTTTGAGAGAGAAAATGAGAGATTTGATATAGGATCAATGTAAAGTATCCATCCGCATATCATTATTATTTATTTCATATACGCTTTATTATGTGTTTAGAATGCATGTTTAAGGGTGTATGATGATGAGACCTTAACAAAGATAATAAATTGGTTGCCAATTTACACGCGAAAAACCCTCAAATAATATTAAGCATCTTTCCTTCCATTGAGTGATTCTTACTCAAGATCTAAGAAGGCATTGGTTTGTTGGCCAAAGTCAAGGCCTTTGTCTGTCGAAGATGTGTTTGAATCACGAAGGCTTTATTCCATATCAGTGTCTTGTCCAAGTTGTGGTTTGTTGGCCAAAGTCAAGACCACTTCTTGTCCATCGACATCGATTACGAAGCTTTCCATGGTCAATGGGTTCCGCTTAACTGGGATCATTAAGCTTGCTGTGCCAAAGCCAAGGCTTAGTTGATTAAGAGAAAAAGGGTTAGGTAATACATTGGATGTATTGGCATATATAAGATATATGTTTCAGACTTGGACGTCCACCTACCGGATCTAGGAATTGGATTGGATTCAATTGATCTTACAGATCTACCTAGTTAATTATCATACAATTTGTTGGCCAAAGTCAAGATTGTGTGATATTTAACGGGATCTTAGCCCACTATGAAACACGGTTTCCCGAGTACTCGACAGAGGGTTAGAGGCTCGCCGAAAAATAGTGGGAGGCAAGAATTGAATTTGCAATACTCGTTCAATTACTCGCCATACGCGGCTCATTCAAATTATTTCGTCGTTAGATTAAATGTTAGTTGGACTAATATTTAAATTGTTGTTTTAATTAACAGTTGGACTGTATTATAGTTGATTATTATATTGGATTATATTAATCAATATATTTGAATTAATTAATTTCAGTTTACAGTTGATTTTATAATTGGATTATAGTAATCAATGTAATTGAGGTAATTAATTTAAATTATTTGATTATATAGTTGGACTATTATAATCATTATAATCAATAGTACCACAAATCGTTGATTAAATAGTTGGACTATTAGAATCAAGATAGAAATGAAAGATTAGTGTTTAAAACATAATCCTGGGTGAAAATGTATTTAAACGACTTTAATTTTCAAATTGGGAATAATTTCAAGATGGTCTTGGAAATTAATAAGTTATTTTATTGAAAAATAATGAATTATGCCTAAAGCCCGAAGTTAAGCAAATAAGTGGAATATGATATTTGGAATATTCGTGTAATGATAACTTTAGCGCTTAATCCATTAAGCTTGTCGAAGTAGACTCCTTAATTTCTGAATCAGAATTAAGGATTAGATCCTTAAAGTATGATAATGAAATTGAAGGATTTTCATGGAACTATTTTAGATCTTTAAAATACTAAATTGCAATAAATAATTCTTGGAGAATTAATGACTATTCTCAAGGAGACAAAGTCAAACTTTGCAATTAGGCAAGTAGCGCAAGGCGCACCTTACTTCGATATTCTAGAAACCCGAGGCTTGGCCAAAGGCTACTGGAATGTTGAAATTGGCAAAGGCAAAATCATTATAATCTTTTGGGAATATAAAAGGATATATCCTAAGAAGGAATTGAAGACGAGCAAGGCTCTTACTTCAAATATGTTTGTCAAAATTATGTTCACAACTAGTATTGAAATTGGATTTTAAATACTTAGTGTGATACATAAATATGTACTGTTGTGCAGAATCTGCTTTAAGCAGAATACTGACTTCAGACGAGATTACTCTGCGAATTAAAAATGGGACGATAGTCGCTGTTTTAACCGTAGATACTTAAGTTTAGGAACTGCCCTTCGGGTGTGTACTTAAATTAGGAAACTATTAAAATATAACTAGTTTGACTAGAAACATTATCTCTATATCGCGTATAACCCGCTGCGGGTGTACCTTTATATTCTAGAACACTAAAGTGTTTTATTATATAAAGATGATATTGAGATAAACACATTAGATGTGAATAACAGTATTTATATTTTGAATATAAACAATATCTCAAATATATAACATGACGAATAAATAGCTCAAACTGATTTGATCAGAAGAAACTAATTGTGGCATTGTTGTCTGGGACACAATCAAACAAGACTCGTATATCCACACTTTCGAAGAGTAGGTACTAGGACTAATTTGATTCCATTCAAATAAAGTCTACGAATCTAGTTTAATGGGCAAAGTGCCTATAGCACTATTTACTTGGTAAAAGTGTAAATGCCATTGATCTGTTAGCCCTAGTTCATAGTGAAGCAAGTGGACCCATGTCTAGATAGGCTAGAGGTGGATATGAATATTTCGTGACCTGTACGGATGTGGCATCGCGTTATGGTTATGTGTTTCTTTTAAAACACAAGTCAGAAACTTTCACAGTTTCGACACGAAATAGACAAACAGATCAGCTAAAGTATTAAACCGTCACGGTAAAACCGTAATGAAAATACTTAAGCAGTAAGTTTCTCGTATACTTGAAAGAGTATAGTATTCTTTCAATGAGGACTCCTCCCGGAACACATCATTTTGACGGTGTGTCCAAACAGGATTAACCGAATTTTATTAGACATGATAAGGTTAATCACGAGTCGCTCTGAGCTACCATTTCCTTCAACAGATAAGCTTTAAACAGTGCAAGAACTTATTTTGAATAAGATTCCATAATAATCTGTTGACAGATATCATATTAGATATGAACAGGAAAAGAAATCGGGTTTCACGTTCCTGTATATTTTTGGTATGCGAGGCATATGTTTGGATAATACCAAACTGAAACCCAAATTGGATAAAATGCCAAATGTAGGATATCTAGGGATACCATAAGTATTGTACTTATACAACCTCACGAGAACAATTAGATTGTTGCTCACCATGTGGTTTTCCTGAAAAGGAATACCGATATACAGTGGTAAGTGGGAGGATAGTATAACTCGATGAAAATCGGAGTAATACTGTTCATGGCACCGAATCTTAATGGAACATGAATAGTTCATCAAGGATGCAACTATGACCATTAATCTTCGAATACACAAGAACCGTGTAAGTCGAATAGAGTCAGAAAACAACCTGGGGTATGGGTTTCTGATCTCACCTCATAAAGATGGCTATCTTATTGAGGAATACCAACTGACTACGTATGAGTAAGGGATGTATCCACTCCCTTATTATGGCAAAGTTCCATATAATCCGAAATGGATTCCATGTATATCAACCAGTTTGGATACTAGTTGATGTACCACAAGGCATTGTGCCTATTGGTACTATATAAGTCTTCAAGGAAGACGTACATGGATGGCAACATACCAACGTATAAAGCTAGGCTTTTAATGGAAAGGTATCGTTATCAACATTGTGTTGATTACGATTCAACCTCTTACATGTTGCCACAGTAAATCCATTTGGATAATGCTTATTATTCGATCCATGATTGGATTGAAGCAAGCATTAGGTTCTTGGAATTATCGTTTTGATGTAATCATAATGGTGTATGATTTAATTCAAAACGAAAATGATTCTTGTGTAAAAAAGAGGGTTAGTGGGAGCGCACTACAGTGGCTGTCTTATAAAATAATGATAATATGTCATTTCTTGGAAATGATATTCCATAAAATAAATATCGGCGAAAGCTTGGCTTTCGAATACTCTCCGAGAAACCGTACATTGAAAAATATACGTGACCTGGTGTCTCATACGCTTTGAGCATATGGATTCACAAACAGGCTAATCCGAGTGATAGTCACTAGATTGATGTTAAGAACATCCATTAGTATCTTAGAGAACTAAGGATGCTGTCTTACTCGATGGAGAAGGAGAACTTGAAGTGACTGGGGTCACTGTAGCAAGTTTCCTATAACCAATAAAGACGACTAAAAGTCGCAAATGGTACTATACAGTTTGAATAACGGTACAGTGAGCTGGAAATCTTCCAAGCAAGATACTGTTACCGAATAAACAACAAATGCGGATTAGTTGCAGCAGCTGAGGCAGCAATACAAGCCATCTGGGTCAATAAAAAATCTAATTAGATTAGATATAGTTCTGTTAGCAGCTGAGCTAGGCGTCAGTACAGGCTAAAGAATTAATGGTCTCATCAAAGATCCAGATATATACTTCGACCATTCATCTGATTTGTTCGGATCATACATCGTAGCGATGTGATGATCGAATAAATCGCATCAGATGATAATCATGCAAATCCGCTGACGAAAGCCTTTTCTCAGCAGTTTGAGCCAACCACACATAGTTCGGGTGTAAGACACTCGAGTGACTAGCTATAGGACAAGTGGGAGATTGCTGGACAATTATGACCCATAGTGTCACTATTTGTATAGATCACGGTGTTGTTGAGCAAATTAACTATGTGACAGAGGAGATTGCACTCTTATCATTTGTGATTAGATCACCTAGATGTATAATGATGAGAGGTCCCTATGATTTGTTCCTGGACTGAGAATGATATGAGACAGTATCAGTCCACGAAGGATAAATCGTTAAATATCCCTAATCAGAGTATTATCGAGATTGGACATCGATAAATACGTAAAAGACTAGTATTGCACTTGTGCTCGTTTGTGAGGACACAACGGCATAGTTCTCATATATTTGGGTATAGGATACTCATGCAAGTGTAATAGGAGGTTGTGTTTCACCGATGGTACGGGAAACAGCGTCGCTCTGGATAGACCCCATCAGAATTCCATTGGTAGTATGACTATGTGTCTGTGGAAGTCTAAAATCAGGGTAGGTGTATTTGGTCTTAACCTGAGACTTGCACCGCTAATACTTACGACAATCGATAGACTTTAGTTGAGGTCGTCCAGGGCTTTAACCGATTCTGTGTACGCCAATTCTGGGTATATTGAGAATCGTAGTGTGTTGGGTGTGATGTCAAGACGGAAGTATCACTCCAGTCATAGTGGAGATGATGGTCACGTAGGATACGGAACTCGTTCTCTTAAATGTTCGAGCTATCGGGATATTATGACTAGGTCATGCATATCCGACTATAGAGACTAGTTACCAGACATCCGATATGTGCTTCGTACGGGGCAGACACAATTCCAGCCTCAGGCCTAGCACGTGATCATCCGATACTGGACAGAAATACGTAATACTTCGGTATACTACGCTTGATATAGATCATATATTCCTGTAAGGATATTTTCGGAGAATTGGGTAGACATGGCGCTTTGCTAGAAGCCAACCTTGTCTTGTAAATCGGTATAAACGTGGTACGAGGTACTTACGTGTTTAGATAGTCCGACGACCGTATTTACTGCCAACATTTCCGGGGATCTCATGGGCCGCTTCCCAAAGATTCACCGATTATGTATGACTCGCACTATAATTAATCTAGGATTAATTCGATGAGAGAGAAAATTAATCTGGGATTAATTACGGAGATATTTATCTAGGATAAAATATTAATAAAAGAGAGAGAACGATTAATTTGGAATTAATCGATAAAATAATATATTCGATACATTATACGAAATTGGATTTCGACGCGGAATTAAAAATTGGATTTTAATTTGGGCGAACGAATTAATTTAGAATTAATTCGTTAGCGACGTGAATAGTGATTTCGCTAGGCATAATCATTTAATTACGACGCGACGGAAAATTCGTTAATTTGGAATTAGCAAACCCGAGCCCGAGAGTGATTGCGAGTGCATTCGCATTTCGAATTTGAGCGCGGCACGCAAGTCACAGCAAGCGTCAAATCGCTAGTCGCATCAATTGTCAAATCACTTGTCACTTTGAGTGATGTGATGTGACATGACATATTGTCACTTTATTAAAGTGACTTGATGTGAATAGTAAAAGGTGATGGGTGTAAAGTTGATAAGACTTGTACCTTTTTGACTTTTGAATTAAAGTAATACATATGTTTATTTATTTATTTACTTGGTAAATGAAATAAATATATAATAAAGGCTTTATTTTCTCTCTCTTCTAGATGGAGTTCACGTTTTTTTTTTTGAAAAACAAAAGGGATGCCCTCCATTTTCTCTCCATCATCTCACGGCTTGGAGCCTTTTTCATCTTCTTCTTCTCCAATTTTTAGGCGTGAGAAGCAAGCATGAAGACTTAGTGCTAGTACACTTTATGGGTTGATTACTAAGGTGATAGGGAAGTGTTTCACTTGAGCATGGAAAGCTTGAAGCTTGGAGCTTCAATGGAGTCTTTCATGGCCGAATCTTGGAGACACAAAGACACTCAAAACCGACCAACCTACTGCTCTTGGAAGCCTTGGCCGAATGCTCCTTCATGGTCCAAGAGGCTTGTTTTGTTTGATGCATCAAATCCAATCAATGTGAGTTATGTTTCCGCCTTACTCCTTTGATGTATTCATGCGTTTTTCTTGCTTGATTTCATGATCTTGGGACCTATATTAGAAACCAACAGGATGGTGATTTGATTTGATTCTTTTAATTCAGGAAGGTGATTTGATTTGATTTCAATATGTGTTTAATGTGTGGATTTATTCTTTTGGAGGAGATGGGCATGTGGTTGATCCTTTTGGGCGTATGTTTGGGTTCTTTTGGTGGGCTTGGTGTGTGGTTTGGTGGTGTGTGGGCTTGGTGTATGGCTTGCGGGGGTTTGAGCTAAGGATAAATTTTAAAATAGAGGTCCAACGAGCAAATCCGACGCTAGTATTGATTTCTAACTTTTCCCTTCCGACGTCCGTTTCCCGCGACTTCCAAAACTTAAAGGGTAGTGCCTCCATACGAGGCTCATCATCGGGACTTATATGCAAAAATGAAATGCCTACACCCATGAATATATTTTAGCTCATAATTTGGCACGTTCTCGCTTACATATATTCATTCGATAGACAACTTATTGTCAATCACTCACCAGTGACTCATGGGTTCCTGTCCTGATCGTTTCTCGTTGAGACAGTTTTGGCACGTTCACAAGTAGGAGTATCAAGGTTAAATTTTGTCAATGATAAATTCAAGATACTTGCGTAACCCTGACAGCTTGGCATGTTCAGGATTCCACTTTCTCTTGAATTTACCTAATATCACAAATATATCATGTACAGATGAATTCCTATTGGCTATATCCTCATAACTTTAGTACGTTCTCGGATATAGTCGTAGATTATTTATCCATAAGCTGTATTGACAAGACGGACCAAGTAACATGCATCAAATACACATTAAATATAAAACCTTATTAAAAATAAAGATTTTCCGCAAAAGATGTTATTTACTTTATTTAATCAAATTAAATAAACAGAAGCATGCATAAAATAGAGATTATATTAAACATTAAATTTAAAGGCATAATCATATCATGTGTTCAGAATCAGACTCGCTCTGATACCATTTTGTTGGGTTTTAGTGGGCAAATTCGAGTAACGCATCGGAACATGGAAAATTAGAATTTTTCGATTTCAATAATTTTCTTGGGTAATTAAAATAAAATTATTTATTCTAATTACTCAATACTTACAAACTGAAATTTTTACCCAAAAATCATATTTTGACTTAATTACCTTGAGACCCCAATCTTTTATATTTTGATCATTTTAGTCTTAATTTGTCAAATATAAATTTAAGTGATTTCAAATCACTCCCAAAATCATTTATACATGTCCATACATCAAAATAAAAATCACAACTCAAAATCCATAAAATCCCCAAATTGCCGAGAGCTCCCAACATTTTCCAGATTTTGCATTTTTGTCCAAATTTGCTCAAAACAATGTTAGATTATATCCAATCAATACCAAATTAAATGTACTTCTTATATACATAATTATACAACACACATATAAAAGTCATAATTTGGAAAAGGTATAAACCCTAATTTTATAAATTAATTAAATTACATCAAATTAAACAAATTCAATAATTTAATGAAGTCTTTACCACACCAAACAAGTCTCACCACTTTGAAATAACTCTAGAACAATTCTAGGTCATCAATGACTGGCCTACCAACTCTAGAATGGCAATATGATCATCAAATGACCAAAATAATGATTAGTGACTCCTTAGAAGTCTTCTTTGAACAATATACATGCAAACACCCATCATCCATACTTCTAACCATCAAAAACATAAACACGAAAGAGTAGAAAAACTTAAGAACTATACATGTTGTAGCCAAGAACAAAAAGAACAAATTTCCTCTAATAGGTTGTTGGAAATACTTACTTAAATCCAAACAATCTTTGATTTTCTTCTTGTTTCTTCTCTTTTTCTCTCAACCTTATTTTTTTTATATTTTTGGAGGCTGGAACTTGTTTTAAGCAGGTTTAGTAGAAAATTGAAAGAAAAATATACAAGATATTTTTCAATTTTTCCAAACAAATATCTAATAAGTCAAATGTCATTTCATTTCCTTTTTTCTTAATGTAAATTCAATAATTTACACTAAATAATCATTTCCAAACTTTATCATAATTATAGATATTTATATTTTAATTATATTAATCATTTATTAATTAAATACAAATATCTTAAATATATATATTATATTTACTTTAAATATCTCAAATACATATATTATTGATAATGTCAAATATCACAATTTGACATTTAATTAATGTGTATTTAATAAAATCATACATTAAATACATATTAATTAGAAAATGACTAAAAGGCTCATTTGTATATATTTTTCGTTTAACCGTTAAACGATTTATAAATAATCAATATTATTCATAAACGTTGCCCTAATGCTCTATAGTATATTTCATTAGTAAGACTCTAGGTTCTGGCATATCCGTCATGAAATCAAATTTCATGTCCATAATCTACCCACCCATAAATTATGACGAACACGGATAAACTCATTGAACCATACAGGTTGAGGTCATTGCATACATATAATCCCTCAATTATAGGTTTTCGGATTATTTTTAGAGATATAGATATTAACGTCAAATCTCTATAGATATAATCACGTCGATGTTTCTATTAACAATCTCTTAATAACACTTAGAACTCGCTTCTACATTGTACCACAGGCCCATAGATTTAACAGACTGCTAATTTCATATTGAATACTTATATTATGTACACAGAGTTGATGAATTCTCTCTTGACACAGAGAATATCCTGAGGATTAGTCCACACCCAATAGACATGCGGAGGTCTGACGTAAATAGGTCAGTGACGTGATTACAATCAAAGTGTGGAGGATATCTCATATATCCATAGTGGTATCTCAAGTCAAAGAATCATTATGCTACTCAACCCGAGAAGTTTCTTATTGATGTTAGTGTAACATCTATTAAGAATCTTCATTGAGTCGTTCAGTGTTTATCCAATATAAACACCTATATGTCTATACGAGTCTCAAAGACTCATGATTAAATGAGAATGTACCATTGGAATCCAAGATTTCAATATACGACATGTACCGGTCTAACCGAGTTTACTTACTAACCAAGTAATGTAAACCTTGACCATGAACTATTAAAGAAATAATGCTATTATGATATAACTCAATGTCAATTGCTATGATTTTGCGGCTGTATCATAACTAATCATTCTAATATCAATTATGTCTTTAACATATATAAAGAGATTTTATATAATAGAAACTGTTTATTTTATTCATAATAAAAGGTTACATTAGTATTTACAGGGAAATACATAAGAAAATTAATGCTTTGAGCACCAACCCTAACATTTAGGAGGTCTGAATGGACAGATAAATAATATATAAGTAAAATAATACAACCAATTAATTAAAATAAAATAAAATACAAGAGAAATTAGAAATGCTTGGGTTGCCTTGTAACGACCGGTAGTAATTACTACTACTTATGACAAAACTATTATTTACGGGATAAAGGAATGTAAATAAACCATGTGATGGTTCAAATATAATTCTAAAAATACTTTGGGAACGATCGGAAGATTTCTCGAGGTCCCGAGAAGAAACCGTACTATATGCCCTTTTATTCTATATACGGTATTTCGGGCATAACTTTTTCATAAGAATTCAGAATTTTATGAATTTTATATCGTCGAAAATCTTAGACCAAGACCTACAACTTCCGCGTTATACATTTTTTCCAAAATCGGACCAGAAACGGGTCAAATACGCAAATTAAATTCTGGATAAATAGTAACTACGGACCTAAATGACAAAATTCACAAACTTCTCCATTTCTCTAGAACCCTCCACACTTTTCTTTATCAATTAAGTCCTCCTATATAAGAGCAACTATTCACCTATACCTAAGAATGAAAGAAACGAAATTGGAAGACGGGAGAGGAAGAGAAACTGTGAGAGGGAAAGAAAGAAGAAGAAGAGAGAGAGAAAGTAGAAGAAGAAGAGAAAGGAAAGGGAAGAAAAGGAAGTCTAGGCATCCATGGAAGCTTTGTAGGAGAGTTGGAAATCAAGAAAGAAAGGTAAGAAACTTAAGACCCATTTTTGAAATTTTAAGGTTTTGATAAATTGATACCTATTTTGTGTTGATGAGTTGATTTTGATGATGATAGTGTGTTTGTTAAGAATTAAAACAATGGAAAGTTAAATAATTTTCTACTTGTGTTGTTTTTGGGTAACACTTGGAAGAATGAAGATAATAGATTAGGAACTAATTTGATGATGAATTGATGGGTTAAATGATGAAAGTTAAGTAAAAGATGATGTTTTGTATGTTGGTTTATGGATTAGAAGTATTGGAAGTGAGTAAGGATTGAATTAAATTGGATTTTGGAAGAGTTAAAGAAGCAAAACAGAACCTGTCCAGAATCTGGAAAGTCGCAGTAGTGTCACGACGCTAAATGTCACACATCACGACGCCGGACAAAACAGAAACCAGATGCAGGGCGCCGCGCGTCGCGACGCGCGATTCTTCTTGCGTCGTGACGCTAGGCCAGAAATATGCCCAATTAATTTTAACCCTCCTGTTTTATCCTGCATGTTAGAAACCACCTTTAGGGACATTAATCAATTCATACAAACGTTCTATATCAGATTATAGAGATCTTAAGTTTTGAGTATATAGTATTTAGATGAATTCTTATAGGAATCAAGATTATTTCACTAGAATGATTCTAATCGAATAACGATTATAGATTACTCGCAGGAACTGTAGAGCCCTTCGACCAAGGATCCGATGACATCCAAATTAACACTGTGAGTGGACACTCTTTCTTTAAAATTGACTTTTACTTATTGATTTATTTTATAAATCCAGACTTACTTTTCCAGCATATAGGGCGTTAGCTTTTATTTATTTACATTCATTTTTTCAGATGATAGTGACTTATAAAAGAGAATGTTTTTTAATTTGAGATTTATGTTTTCGGGGCATGAGGTAAAACCTCACCCCAGTATGTAACTTCAGACACAGTTGGAATTGACGGATTTAGTAGTATGTGCACATGTGGAGGACTGAGGGGACGCTCTCAGATCCTCGAGCAGGACTAGAGGCTACAGGGTCCCGAAATCCTGATTTCAGAACTTGGTGGCTACACTGCCAGTTGAGCTGTTGTCCTGGGTGTAGAACTCTACGTTGTCAGTTGAGCTGTTGTCCTGGACGTAAGGTACCACCAGTTCTAGAGTACACCCAGTTGAGTGATGACCCTGGGTGTAGAGTGGCGTCCAGTTGAGTGATGGTCCTGGACGTAGATCAGTTTTTAGATTTCAGATTTTCAGTTTTTACTTTTTAGTATACAGTTTTCAGAAATAAGTTTTTTTTTTAAATAACAGTTCTTAATTTTCAAATCTCTAGTATAAAGCTTTCAGATTTTCAGTATTCAAATTTTGTAAGAGTTGAACTTTAGTAAAGAGATTTCAAAAGCTAGTGTTTTAAAGACAGTTTTCAGACATAAGAAGTTTTCAGAAAAAGAGTTTTCTCGTCAACGTGTTTTGAAAACATGGATTTTAAAAGCTTTTTATCAGTTTTCAATTTCTAGTCCACTCACTTAGGTTGTCTGATGATCTAAACCCCCTCCAGCTTTCATGTTTTGTAGGATTTTCGGAGGACGATGCTCGGGAGGATGGATACTGATGCAGTCACCAGGGTTGGAGTCCACCAGTATTAGGTCACAAAGCGTAGAGTCCAGTTCAAAAACAAAGAATCTGTATGCATTAGAGTTGTGATAGTCATTATAGAGTCTATTGAAGTATTGTAAAAGGAACGTTTACAGAGTATGTATTTTAAGTAATAAAGTATTATATGTTGATTTAATTAAAGTCTATATGCTTGACACTGCATAAAAATAGTATGTAATACAGCTAGAGAGTCAGAGGCTTATGGCGGGGATGTTACATACCTCCCAAGAAGCGCTTAGTTTATATTTTTTGGCAACATTTTCTCTAAAGTACTTTCTTCAAGGAGGCTTTAATGTGGTTTTAAACGTCCTAGATAGGGTAGTGTCAGAGCATTACCATTCAAGCTCTTATTCTAAACATGAGATGAAAAATATAAATCTCTCTACTTTGTGCTTTTGCCACATTCTTCATCTTTTTATCTTTAGAAGGTCTAGAATGGAAAGATAGTCTATCAAGAGGTCTTGTGGGATGTTTGACTTGGAATGGTTATGTGTCATATATGTCAATATAGCGGTATCAATTATGATAACTTCCCATGTTGTGATGTATTTCCTTTGTATCGTGAGATTTTTAATAAACCCACACAGGTTGTCTTACCTAACTCTTTTTTCCATAACTTCCTCATAAAGGCTGCCAATGAATGGAGGATTCTCTGGATCAATTCTAGACTATGTTAGCTCATATTTAGATTCTTTCTTTTTGAACATGCTTGTGATCATTTCCTCTAAGCTTTTCTTCTTCTCATACCATTGTCCAATATTTTACTATTGGCATCCTGAAGGAGGATTGTATCTTTCTTGTAGTCCTTGTCCATGAGTATTGTTCCATGCAAAGTAAAGGCGATTCTTCCATCAAGGTTGCAATTGAATGTGAAATGATCACTAGAATGGTTGCCCTAAACATCTCACAACTCATCATTTTATTATAAAATGCTTGAGCATTCAATATCCCAAGTATTTTATAAATGTCTGTCAACAAGTACTATGTCTTTAGGGTTTCAGTTTTTTTTTAATAAATATCTTCAAATGTACTATATCCCCCCGAAATAGGGTGTAGCATGACCTTTAAAGCTCTTGGTTCTCTCGTCGCCCACTGGTATTCCATTATTTGGAAACCTAAATAAAAATAAAAAGAAACTAAAGTAATAAAAAATAAAAATAAAAAGAAGTTCTAACAAAGATTAAGATTGATTACTCTAATACTAACAAAAATAAACAATTCTTTGGCAACATCGCCAAAAACTTGATCGTGATTTTGTATAGAACACAAGCGCACATATTGAACAAGTAGTATAAAAATATCGATCCCACGAAGAATTTTTATTACTCTCGAATACTAAAGTTTTATTAAAATTAACCTTATTTAGACTAGTGTTTATGAATAAAGAGGTATTAACTACAAAACCAAAGGAAAAGAAAAGAAAATTTAAACAAGAGAAAATAACAAGGTACGAAGAACCTAAGATCACAACTTCCTCACAATAATCTCTTAAATCTTTCTACTCTCTAGATAATGGATAAAATATAATGAATTATTAATCTAGAGCACAAAGTTATCTATAAGTCTTTTCTGCTAGTCAAGTAGAAACGCCCAACTTAGTTCAATTACCTATATTCCTATGATAGTTAATCTAAGCCAAACTCATTATGATCAGTTTCTAATTATGGCTACACATGCCCTACATGTATATTTCAATACTACATGGAATCTATTCAATAGAATCAGATCACATATTATCGATTCTCAAGGCTAAACCAAATTTCTTTTTCCAAGTTCCCATGAGTTTACCACATCTATCATAGTGATGATCAAGCAATATGATGCATTAAGCATAAGAATGATAAATAATCCAAATGGATGGTCACAAATCAATGATAAAAAGATTCAATTAATAAAAGTTCATATTAGGTTCAATTGCAATCCTAGAATAAGATCTAGTTTATGATGAAGAAGACAAATAAATTTATCATGGTATTCAACATAATAAATAACAATGTATTAATAAAGAATGGATTGAATAAATAAATCATGAAGGTTGTCAATTTTCAATCTTCTCTTCTTAATCCTTATTTGACTTTCTTGTTCTTGGTTGTGCTTAAATTGTTGTTGTGTTTAAAGAGTGTTTTGGCCTCCAAAGAGGCTTATTTTCCTCCTCAAAACTTATCTCAAGTAACCCTAGACGTTCTCATTTTATAGGTATCATAAAAACCAAGTTTTATATTCAATTAAGGAGTCCTCCACATTGATGTCGCTCTCTGACCTCTATTGGCGTGACAATTAAAGTCCATTGACCCGTCAATGCATTACTTGCAAGTTCAAGCTCAATTTTGACTATTATTGAGTCCGATTCAGTCTTCGACATTAGGTACAAACTTGTAGATAATTGAGTTTTCTTTCCAAAACAACTTAATAACCTTATTTGGATATCATATGAAAATGTTATGGCCAAACAATCGAAGGTTGCGCAAATTAGAAAGTTATTGGTGTAAATAGGGAAGTACAGGATTTTCACTCCTTGTTGCTCAATTTTTAACATAACGTGTCCTAGACCAAAAAAAAAATGAAAATTAGTGCACTTACCACATTCAAGAACATAATATAAAGGTAAATTAATGATAAATACACTCGAAAAATGTATATTATATGCACTGACCAGATGTCGATATAGTCTTTCAAAATTTTTATATCTGTAGAGAGACAACAACGAGAGTCAAGTTTAAAACTAGATAAAAAACTTATCATCTCCAAAATAAAGCATAATAATCTAGAAACTCCAGTAACTTGTGTGGAACACGAACATAATAGTCTTCTATCTGCATTTAATTGAACTGCAAATGAACCAATAACCTTATCTACTGGAATTATATGTCTTAATGGAGTGGAAACTATTAGGAGTGTATCTAAGGCCTCTGCTTCTTTACCTAACTGTAACTACGATATTTGATACTCGAACATTCTGGGTTTCCAAATCAATGATTCTAATATAGTACATGTCTGCTGAAGTATGCTTTCTATGCTAGGGTCTGACCCTTGTCATAGTACCTTTAGCCTATAGTTAGGTCATGCTTGCACTACTGTTGATGTTGGTTGGCTAGAATTAGAGGGGATTGGGGGCTGAGTATTAGTTCTGATCTTATGGATTAGCTTGTAGGAAATTTTCTAAATAATAAGTGTATTTATAAGATATCTTTTGAAAGATATGTTATGAAATGATATAATCCTTCAATGTGAAATGACATAAATCTTTAAATTGAAAGGGTTTCTTGTAGGGCTATATCCCTTAAATTATTATTTACTTTAACATAAAAGTTCCTTTACAAAGGCAACCCTATGTTGGGGTAAGCGCAGCACAAGGCACAGTGGAGTGTTGAAAGTGATTTTTAAAGATTTTAAAATTTTCTGAGCGAATTATTTAATATAAAATATTTTTAATACACTCAAATAAGTTTAAATATATTATTTATTAACATAATATATTTCGAGATACGATGAATTATTTTACGAAAATATTTTTCAACAAATACAATGCATAATGGGCAAAAAGTCAAACCGATTGACCAACCGTCGAGCCGGGTCAACCTGGTCACTTGAGCAGTGTTCGGTTATTTCTTGGGCTGCCCGAACAGTGCCCAATTCGATGGTTTCACAGCCGTGATGCAATGGGTCTGTTTCGATGCGAATTTCACAGTTTTCTTGCGTTTTCACCCCGGAACAATTTTCAGAATTTATCCACTACCCAATGCACATCCAAAATCCTCCAAATAACATATTTTTCCATGAAAAAATATTATGTTTTAAGGGACCAAATCAGATCTGATTCCAGAAATATTTTATCCATTTTTCATGCCTAAATTCAATATATTCACAAATTAATCCAATTAATTTAACACCAAAATTAATCACCATAATACAAAGACTCGAGAACAATTCTAGGTAATATTAGAGTGATAATATCACTCTAGAATAATTATTAGTTTTGAGATTAATTCCCTAATTAATCTTACAACACATACTAAATAAAGAAAACTATTAAGGTTTACTAAACAATCAATACCAAATTTTTGAATCATATACATATCCAAGATACATATAATTTTAAGACATGCAAAATACATATCCAATACATATTTTCTGCTTAAGAAATAAAAATAAAGAAATTAGCAATTGGAAACTTTTAATACCTTAATTTCAGTTCCAATTTTCAAATTCTTTCTACCTTGGTGGATCATTGTTCATAAACCTTAACTCTTTTTTTTTTTTTTTTATTTCTCAACACATTAGAATGTGATAAAATCTTAAACAAAATGAAATAATTTCATTTTTATAGCAATTTACCATAATTTCAAAAATTACAAAATTTTTAACTAAATAAATAATTTCCATGGTCAAGATTTTGACACTTTAATCTTATCCCAAAAGATATAATTATTTTGATATTTTGTTATTAAAAAAATGTGTCAAAAACACATGATTTAGTAAATCAAAATTTTCTAAATAATAAGAATATTCCAAGAACTATTATTATCTAAATAAATTAATATTTTAATTAATTTATTCAATTTCATTAACAAAAAGACAAAATATATTATGGAATAATATTCCAAGAATATTCTTCCATTTTATCACTATTAATACTAAATTAACGATTAATTAATTAATAATAATAATAATAAAACAAGTGTCAAAATCTAATTGGTCAATAATGTGTATCTAATCTAAATTATGTATCATATACAAATACACATTATTTAATACGCATGTGTTAATTATGATAATCTCAATTATCCATAATTAATTGCTCTAGTGATTAATGAGTACACTTTATATTGTGAGACTCTTTAGGTTCAAGTTTATCTGTCACGGAAACCATTTCCACTCACAAATTACAACCACCACATATAATCGAGTCGAACTGTTCAAGTAGAAGTCATTGTATATATATAATCTCTCTGTCATAGGTTATCTGAATTGTTCCGGAAATATAGATTAAATTTCAAATCTTCGCTATCAACAATTCATATGTCGCGACATAATTATGATTCTTCAATAAATATTCGGAACTCGTTTCCGAATCATAACTCGGCTAATAATATCAAATAATCACAAATTGGATACCTAAATCTCGTACATGAGACTGACAGATCCTCTTTGGATACATCACATGATATCGTGAGTATCAGTCCATACCCAATGAACAGGCAGAGGTCTGATCTTAAAATATCATTGACGTGACTGACATCAAAGTACTGTGGATATCTCACAAATCCAAAGTGGTATCACAAGTCAAATGAGCTAATATGCTATTCGACTCGTAAATATTCCTATTGACTTTAGTGTATCATTATCAAAAATCTTTGAATGAGTCGTTCAGTAGTTATCCAATAAATACCTATGTGTTTATATGAGCCTCCGAAAACTCATGGTTTACCTGAGATATACCATTAGAACAATTCTAATAATATGACACATACCGGTCTCACGGGTTTACTAACTAACCAAGTATGTAAACCTTGACTAGGAACAATTTAAGAAAAAATTGTATTGTGACATTTCTCAGTAACAATCGCAATGCTTTTTCAATTATGTCACAATCATTCATTCTAAGGTTATTTACGCCTTTACCATATAATAGAATATATTGATGAAAATTACTCAATTTTTTTCATAATAAAACGGAACTGTACATCGTATATACAATAAATATAATAAAATTTGGAGCGCCAAGCACCAACTCCAATATTTTCTCCCACTTACTCTAGTGCCAAATTTGATAGTATATAATACTCATCGTCTCTACATATCTATCATATAATCTCAGAGGCAAGGCATTCGTAAGCAGGTCTGCTATATTGTCCTCTCCAAATATCTTGCATATGGCAACGTCTCCCCGAGCAATGATCTCAAGAATAATGTGGTACTTTCATTCCACATGTTTCGATTTCCGATGCGCTCTCAGTTCTTTTGCTTGTGTAATGCCACCACTATTATCAATGAACAATGGATTCGAATCCTCGATGTTTGTGACAACTACCAATTCTGTGATAAATTTTCTAATCCATACAGCTTCATTTGCAACATCTGATGCCGTAATATATTCTGCCTTAGTGGTGGAATCAGCTGTTGATCCTTGTTTAGAACACTTCGGACTGACTGCAGTATTATTAAGAGCAAATACAAAACCAGTGGTAGACTTTCTATCATCAGGATCTGTTTGAAAGTCAGAATATGTATATCCTCTTATCTGTAAATCACATTCTCCATAAATAAGAAACTTATCCTTAGTACCTTTTAGATACTTTAGGCTATGTTTAAACGGCCATCCATTTGTCGTTACCCGGATTTGACTGATATATGCTAGTAATGTTTATTGCATGACTGATATTAGGTCTCGTAAATAACATGACATACATGATGCTTCCCAAGCATGATGCATGGGTTGACTAGATATTCTAGCTTTTTAATCTTCCGAATAAGGACACATCTTCTTCGAAAGATGAATGCTATGTCGAAAAGGTATATTAGCAACTTTACAATTGCTAAAGTTATACCTTTGTAGTATTTTATCTATGTGAGAAGATTGGGATAACCCAATCTTTGTAGGATTTTATGTAAGAAGTTTGGGATAACCCAATCTTTGCTAAAGTTATATTAGCCTTTTCATACCTTTGTAGGATTTTATCTATGTAAGAGGATTAGGATAACCCAATCAGCTTCCTCTCTCTATCCGTATAGAGTTTTATACCAAGTATATATGAAGCTTCACCCAAGTATTTCATGGAGAGTTTTTACAGAGATATGCTTTAACACCCTGCATCATTCCAAGATAATTTCCAATGATCAGTATGTCATTAACATAAAGCACCAATAACACCATCATACTCCCACTAACATTCTTATAAACACAAGGTTCTTCTTCATTTTTTGGAGAAAATCAGACAATCTGATTACCTCTGCAAAGCTTGTTCTAATCCATAAATATACTTCTTAAGCTTACATATCATGCTAGAATTTTGGCTGGATACAAAATCCTCTGGTTGTTCCATATAGATTTCTTCATCAAGAAATCTATTAAGAAAATCCATTTTGACATCCATTTTCCAAATATCATAATCATGGTAAGCAACGATAGCCAACGAAATCCTAATAGACTTTAGCATCGCTACTGGTGAAAAATTTTCATTATAGTTCACACTTGGCCTTCAAGTGTAACCTTTAGCAACCAGTCGGACTTTGAAGGTTTCAACCTTCCCATCAGGCCTGTGCTTCCTTTTGTAAACCTATATACAACCTACGGGAATAATTCCTTCATGAAGCATAACCAAGTCCCATAATTGATTTTGATGCATAGAGTCCATTTCAGAATTCATGGCTTCCTGCCATTTAGCAGATTCAATGCCTAACATTGATTCTCTGTAGGTATACTGATCAGTCTCCTCCACGAAAAGCACATCGAGACTCTTGTCTTATATCAAATAAAAGCGCTCAGAAGTTATCGATATCCTAGTAGACCTTCGAAGAGTTGAAATAGAAGGTTTTGCTGCTGTCTAAGCTTCTGATCCCTCTATTGGTTTGTCATCTATAGGTTGGACTTCATCAAGTTCAGCCCTTCTATGATTATCACCTTCTGTGAAAAATTCTTCTTAAAGAAATCTGGCAAAACGAGCTACAAACACATTTTGATGTTCGGGTTCATAAAATTGACTTCCTTTGGAATTCGAAGGATATCCAACAAACCTAACTTTTCACCCTCGAGACAAAAGTTTATCCAACTGCATCACCTTGACATATGCAGGACAGTCCCAAACCCTAACATAATTAAGGTTGGGTTTCCTACCAACCCATATCTCATATGGAGTAGTGGGAATAGCTTTAGAGGAACCCTAATTAATATATGTGCAGCAGTAAGAAGAGCATACCCCCACAAAAGGTAAGGTAGATCTGTAAAACTCAACATTGATCGGACCATATCAATAAAATCGGATTTCTCCTTTCAGACACTCCATTTTACTTTGGAGTACCCAGAGGAATATATTGAGCGAGAATCATAATCTCTTTAATATACTTGGTAAATTCACTACTCATATATTCACCGCCTCAGTCTGATCGAAGGCATTTGATGAATTTACTAGTTTTTTTCTACTTCGTTTCGAAATTCTTTGAACTTTTCAAAAGTTTCCGATTTATATTTCATCAAATAAACATAAACCATATCATGACAAATCATCGGTAAATTTTACGAAGTAAGAAAAACCACTATGAGCAGTGTGACTTATAGGACCACATACATCACTATATACGAGCTCCAATAAGTCAATGGCCTAATGTCCAACACCAGTAAATGAGGATTTGGTCATTTTACCCTGAATATAAGATTCACAAGTTGGAAAAGATTTTATAGTTAGTTTCCCAATCAAACCATTATTAACTAATTGGGTCAGATGTCGTACACCCATATGACCTAACCGCATATGCCACAATTCAATATCATTATTTCAAATCTTTTACGTTTATTATCCCCAATTTCATAAACATCTCTAATGGCATGCAAAATATAATGACCTTGCTAATTTGAATATTTGTGTAACAAAACATAATTCATATCATATACATGCACATAACGATTCTTAATATGTACATGATATCCTTTTGTATCTAATACAAATAGTGAGATAATATTAGCTACACAACCAGGCACAAAAACATAATTTGTCAAAATGATGTTGCCTTTGGATAGACGAATCTCATATTCGCCAACAGCTGCTGCAGAGAAAGAATCTCCATTCCCAAAATATAGCCGTATCTCACCTGGATCAAGCATCCTACTGATCCTCAACCCCTACAACGAATTGCAGATGTGAGTAGGACTAGCAGAATCTAAAACCCATCCAGAAGCAATGGTTTCACAAGCCAATTAGATATCAATGATATGGAAAATAAATATATCTGATGCAGCGGCTCTCTCCCAACTGACAGAAGCTATGTAGTTTGGACAATTGCATCTCCAATATCCAATCTTGCCAAAGTGGTGACACTTTTCCTCAGCAGCTTTCTTCTTTGACTTGCTTGGTTTCACAATCTTTCTTTTTGGAGGAACACTGGAACCAGTCTTCTTTGCCTTTTTCTTCTTCTTCTTGCCAGATCTCGTAGATTGAGAAGAAGAAGAAGAATTAGGCAAATAGGACTTTGAAATGAGTGTCGACACACCCTTCTTGATGTCCTCCTCGACAGTCTGAAGCATCATATGCAACTGACTGTAGGAACAACGAGTACCATGCATGTTGAAGTTCATAATGAACTGGGAATACGCCGGTGGAGCCAAGAATCAAATTCCTACCCAATGTCTCATTCAGCTGAAAGTCAAACTTTCGAAGTTGGTCAATAAGATCCATCATATGTTGAACATGTCGACTCACTGGCTTGCCATTAGCTAAATAAGAATGGAACAATTCCACGGAGATTCTGTACACCAGGGTCTGTTCCCAGTTTAGAAATAGCTACCAAAGCTGAGTTATGATACTGAAGGAGTCAGACATATCAGCATATTGCCTCTTTAGATCAAGAGACATAGAATAAAGAATGAGTGACCTGACTCTTAGATCATGATCATTCCATTTCTCAAATATTTCCCTCTTTTCAGGTAAGAACTCTGGTGCAATATCCAGCGGCATTGGATTATCCAGCACATAACCCAACTTCTCCAATCTCCAGACTATCCTAAGATCTAATTCTCATTCACTAAAGTTATCAAGACTAGTCAGTTTGTTCGCGTCCAAGACACGTGCAAACGGATTAGAGGAAGTAATAGCTGCCATCACAAACTTAACAAAAGAAACATGAGTTAGCAGATAAAAGTAATTTCATCACTATCACAAAACATCCAATATATTATGGATTTTAATATAAGGATGTCCTCCCATTATTTTACATAAATTGATAATCCCCAAACAAAATACGAAAATTTAATAATTAAATTAAACTTTATAGCATGAAGTAGACCTCACAAATATATTTGAACACATAGTTTTGGCACATTGTGCCCAAATATATTTGGAAATATGTAACAATTACTAATCCATCCAATGTGACTCTTTTAAAAAAGATCCTGAACCATTTCTGATCCTCACTGCTTTGGGATTTATTGGATGGGCTGTAATCAAGGCAATACTTGTCAATGAATACATCCAAGGTACTTATGCACTACCTCACTACTTTGGCATCTATTGGCATATACTTTCGCTCGAATTTGTTTCTTATCAAATAAATTTTACCGGTATAAATAAATTTCCATTAACCATAGCCGCATTATTTTGGCAGATACAACCACAATATCAGGAAAAATATTTATACTGTATTGATGAGACAGACCCATTAGTATACAATACACTCACAAACACGAAGCTTTATTATAGGCATTTTACAAATATTGTCAAATAGTTAAATAATTAATCCAATCAATTAATTCTCAAACATGTGTAAAATAAATTGAATTAAATATCAAATATTTAAGACATGACAAATTATTTTGGATGTGTGATCAAATGCTCTGATACCATTTTGTTGGGGTAAGCGCAGCGGAAGGCGTAGTGGAAAGGCGAAAATGATTTTTAAACATTTTAAAATTTACCGAGTAAATTAATTAATATCATATATTTTTAATTCGCTCAAATAAGTTTAAATATATTATTTATTAAAATTTAATAACATAATATATTTCGAAATATGATGAATTTTTTTAAGAAATTTTTTTTCGATAAATACTATTCGTAACAGGAAAACGATCAAACCGGTTGACCAACCACCGAACAGGGTCAACCTGATCACCGGGTAGTGTTTGGTCAGCTCTTGAGCTGCCCGAATAGTGCCCAATTCATTGGTTTCACAGTCGTGACACGGCGGGTCTGTTTCGAAGTGAATTTCACAATTTTCTCGTGTTTTTGCCCCGAAACAATTTCCGAAATTTATCCACCACCCAATACACATCCAAAATCATCCAAATAACATATTTTTCCATGAAAAATATTATGTTTTAAGGACTAAATTAGAGCTGATTATAGAAATATTTTTATCCATTTTTCATGCCAAAATTCAATTTATTCACAAATTAATCCAATTAATTTAACACCAAAATTGATCACTACAATACAATGCCTTAAGAACAATTCTAGGAAATATTAGAGTGGTAATATCACTCTAGAATGGTAATTTTTAATTTTGAGATTAATTCCCTAATTAATCATACAACATATAATAAATAAAGAAAACTATTAAGGTTTACTAAATAATCAACACCAAATTTTTGAATCATTTACATAGCCAAGATACATATAATTTTAAGACATGCAAAATACATATCCAATACATATTTTCATGCTTAAGAAACAAAAGCAAAGAAGTTATAAATTGGAAACTTTTAATTACCTTAATTCCGAGCTCCAATTTTCAAATTCTTTCTACCTTGGTGTTGATCAATTGTTCATAAACCTTAACCATTTTTTTTTTAGTTTCTCAACACATGAGAATGTGATAAAAGCTTAAACAAAATGAAAATTTTCATTTTTATAGCAATCTACCATAATTTCGAAAAGTACACAATTTTTAGCCAAAAAAAAAAAATTTCCATGGCCAAGATTTTGACACACTTTAATATTATCCAGAAAGATATAATTATTTTGATATTTTGTTAATTGAAAAAACATGTGTCAAAAACATATGATTTAGCAAATCAAAATTTTCTAAACAATAAGAATATTCCAAGAATTATTCTTATCTAAATAAATATATTAATTAATTTATTCAATTTAAATAACAAAATATTCTTCCATTTTATCATTATTAAAAATTAAATATTAATAATAATATAATAACTATCAAAATCCAATTGATTTATAATGTGTATCTAATCTAAATTATGTATCATATACAAATACACATTATTAATACACATGTGTAAATTATGAATAATCCGAATTATCCATAATTAATTGCCTTAGTGCTCAACGAGTACACTTTATATTGTGGGACTCTCTAGATTCAAGTTTATTTGTCACGGAAATCATTTTCATGTCCGTAATTTGTCCATTCAAAAATTACGATGACCACAGATAATCGAGTTGAACCATCCAAGTCGAAGTCATTGCATATTTATTATCTCTCTGTCATAGGTTATCCGAATTGTTCAAGAGATATAGATTAAACGTCAAATCTTCGCTATGAACAATTCATGTGTCACGACATAATTATAATTCTTCAATAAATATTCAGAACTCATTTCCGAATCATACCTCGGTCAAGGATTTCAAAGAATCACATATTGGATACCTAAATCTCGTACACGAGACTGAAAGATCCTCTCTGTATACATCACATGATATTATGAGTATCAGTCCATACCCAAAGAACAAGTGGAGGTATGATCTTAAAAGATCATTGACATGACTGTCATTAAAGTACGAAGGATATTTCACATATCCACAATGGTATCACAAGTCAAATGAGCTAATATGCTATTCGACTCGTAAAGATTCCTATTGACATTGGTGTACCATCTATCAGGAATCTTTGAATTAGTCATTCAGAATTTATCCAATAAATACATACGTGTCTACATGAGTCTCCCAAGACTAATGGTTTATTGAGATAAACTATTAGAACAATTCTAATATACGACACAAACCGGCCTCACGGGTTTACTAACTGACCAAGTATGTAAACCTTGACTATGAACCATTTAAGAATGAATTATATTGTGACATTTCTTAGTTACAATTGCAGGGCTTTTGCAATTATGTTACAATCATTCATTCTAAGGTTATTTACGCCTTTACCATATAATAGAATATATTGATAAAAATTACTCAATTTTATTCATAATAAAATAGAAATGTACATCATATTTACATTAAATACAACAAAATTTGATGCACCGAGAACCAACTCCAACATCCTCTATGTCTATAAATAGGGTCATTGGGTTCTCATTTAAGCACTGAATTCTTTCATTTGTCATTAGGCGTATTAAGAGAGTTTAAGGCTTACCAAAAGAATAAGAAAATTTCCACCATTTTCAAGTTCATGTTATTGATAAAAAATAATGCCCCTTAATCAAGAAGTCATCAAGAATCTTGAGAAAACATCAGCCACAGATCAATAGTGCACCGAGACGGGACTAATAAGTTCTTAAGGACATGGTAAAACTTGACTTGGAGTAATCTACACACTACATAAAATTTCTAGGTTTTTCTATATATTTTTTTATTAATATTTTAGTTAATATTGATTAACTGTATGATTATTGACTCTACATTTGTTTATGAATTATGCATGAGTATTATATAATATACAGTTTTGAATGAATTACAACACATACTGCCAATAATTTTAAGAATTTATTATTATATTTGTATTGTTCATTCTGATTTATGCATGATTCATGCATTTATGCACTGAGAAACTTCAAAAAGTGTCAATATAAGCAAATTACGCAATGGAATTCAGACGTCAGTTGAACGTGTGATAAACATTCACTATTCCTATTTTCGTTTGAACGAGATGATGAATGTTACTCGAACTTGATGTCTCTAGAACAGTTTGTTCGAACGTGGTAGCAAACGTTATACGGACTTAAATTCTCTGGAAGGATTCGTTTGAACGACTAAATGAACGTGACATAAACGACAATTCAGACATAAAATAATTTTGGAAAAAATCATATACATGATAAAATCATATATTTAGATTTATCAAATATCTAGTTAATTAACTTGTTACTTGTCATATCTTGTACACAAATTATAAATGTGAAACTTTGTAATATAGACATAAGTTAATTATAGAATAATTCAATTATCATATGTAGTAGATTCAATATGTGGTAAAGTTGCGTGTCACTGTGTGAATTCATGTATTATGTTATTAAATATTAATTTAGGAAAATCATATAATAAATCTATAAACGTGGTTATTATAGATTTAAATTAATAATTGTATATTCAATTATCACACATTAACACAATAATTTTAGTGATAAATTTGATGTTAGTAATATAATTTGTTGTACTTTTGTTGAGAATTAAAGTGTAACACTAGTAATGAATGCCTAAGGTTTTCTATTAAGAAAGTGATTAAGGAAATTTTGACACTAAGGCGATAAAGCCTAAGAGAGCAGAAATTAAGTGGTTACACTGGACCCCCCCCCTTATCCTTCGAAAATTTTCCTTTTTCCATATATCATGAGAGATTTTAGTCACACATTCCAAAACTTGTATTATTTGATTTAATTTTTATTACTATTGAACGACTGGTAGTTCTACTACTGTTACATTATAGTACTGTGGTATTGCGGGATGAAGGTATCATAACATAAATTACGTTGGGACATAGATATACTTATGGAACGACTTTGGGGACAATCGGTAAATTCTTCGGAAGTTCGATTCGAGATTCTAAGATATTTCATTCCGAACAGCCTATGGTATTTTGGCCATAACTTTTTCATACGAACTCCAATTTTTATAAATTTTATATTTTCGGAAAGCTGAGATCGAGATCTATGACTTTCACGTTGAATAGTTTTCTAAATTCAAACCAGAAATAAGTAAAAAAATACAGAAATATTTGGATGAATAGTATTGGGGGGCCATTCTAGAAAAGTCTCAAAGTTTCTACCTATTTCCAAACTTTTCTCTACCTTTACCAATTTCAAACAAGTCAAAGTATAAAAAGGGGTTATTATTTACCATTTCACAAAAAAACAATTAGAAAAGAAAGAGGGGGGAAAATGTGTGAGAAGAAAAAAAAAAAAAAAAAAAAAGAAGAAGAAGAAGAAGAAAAGAAGAAGAAGAAGAAGAAGAAGAAGAAGAAGAAGAAGAAGAAGAAGAAGAAGAAGAAGAAGAAGAAGAAGAAGAAGAGAAGAAGAAGAAGAAGAAGAAACAAGAGGAAAGAAGCAAAGAGAAGGGTTGGCATCCATAAGACTTGAAGGATGAGGAAAAATTCAACAAATATGAGGTAAAGTAATTTGACCCAAATTTTAGATTGAGTTGTTTTGTTGATATAATGATATATAGGTGTTAGGAGCATATTAGAAAATGTGTTCAATGAATATATATAAGTATGAAAATGGATGGTGTTGAGTGGGAATAAAAAATTTGGGGTATTGAGTTAATTATGGGTTTTTGGATTTAAGAAATTTAAAGTTTGCTTTGATGATGTTTTATTATGGGTGAATATATAATTGTTGTATAAAAGTTGAAATATGGAAGAAGGAAAGTGTGTCTGGGCATAAGGTCACGAAGAAGTGGATTTCGGGCCTGAATTTTGGCCTTGCGTCGCGACGCGAATCACCGTGCATCGCGACGCATTCTGGGTAACTTGTGGTGACCTGTTTTTGGTTGCACGCATCGCGACGGGCAAGAAACTTACATCGCGACGAGAACATCAAAATTCAGAGCACGTTTCTGATTGATTCGCGTCGCGACACACAATGCCCTGCGTAGCGATCCATGATCAAAATATTGCCCGAATTAGTTTTAAGCCATCCCAGTTTTACCCGAACACGTTAGAGGCTACCCTAAGAGTCTCGTATCAACTCATATGTATATATTACGTTATAATATACGTACGATATGCCTCAGAGTGATAGCCCTTATTTGAATAGAAAAATTTAACCTGATTCTGATCTATACATTCTTAATTCATTTTCTAATCGAAATTATCAATGATAGATCATCGTAGGAACCACAAGCTCTTCAGCATAGTGAAGAAAGGGTAGCGGAACCCCAAGACTGTGAGTGGATACTCTTCTTTTAAATTGACTTTTATTTTGTTATTTTTGTTTCAGACTTATATTTTTACGCTATAGGGCGTTAGATGATTTTCATTATAGTTATTTCACGCAAAGTTACGTTTGAGAAAAAGAAATATTTACAGATTTTGATTTCATGGTTTTTCGAGGCATGGGGCAAAAACCCACCTCAGTATATAACTTGTACAGACATGGAATTGACGGATAGAGAACATCTGCACATGTAGAGGATTGGGAGGACGGCGATACGTAACGCCCCTAGATCCTAGTTCAGGACTAGGGATGACAAATGCCCATAGATCCTAATTTCAGAGCTTGGAGGGTAGCATAGATCCGCACCCACAGTTCAAGTTCAGTGGCTTTGGGGACGGCGATACGTAACGCCTCAATACCACTAGTTTCAGGGATAGGAGTGGCATTCTTTGGGGGACGACGATACGTAACGCCCCAAGGTCATGGTTTTGCATTCCTGGCTCTAGTTAGGTGTATGGGGGGACAACGATACGTAACGCCCTCATACGTCAAGTTTTCAGATACAGACCAGTTTCCATATATCAGATTTCCAGAAAACGATTTACAAAGATCAGATTTGAGAAACGGTTTTCAGAAAGCAGGTCAGAAAGACAAGTTTTATAAAAGAGATTTCAGACAAGGTTTTCAAAAAAAATAGTTTTTTCTTAAAAAAAAAAGTTATTTTTGAAACTTTGATTTTAGAATCAAATGATTTTACATCAGCATTTCAGTTTTCGTCCACTCACTTAGATCTTACAACGATCTAACCCCCTTACTTTCAGTTTCCTTGTTTCGTAAGTATTTGCGGAGGATGAGTTCGGTAGGACAGATACTGATGCAGTCACTAGGGTATAGAGTCCTCCAGTTCAATTCAAAAGGAATGAGAGTCCAATCAGAGTCATTCAGAAGTCATGTATAAGTCTTGAGTAATGTGATAGTCATTGTAAGCAAATGTTATTAAATTTACAGTCATAAATATTAAGTTTATATTTTATGTTGATGAGTTTGGGCGTTGGTCCCGTGTTTAAGAATTTGATTAATAAAAGAGTATTATTATTATTTTATGGTGGGAAAGTCAGAGGCTCAGAGGAATAGTACTGCTTATTCCCTGCCGGTAACATCTCCCGGATCAGGGATGTTACAACTATCCAATATAATAACAAGTGAATTTTTAGTGTATCACATAATTTGGATCACAAAATTAATCATTAAGTAATTTATTTTATGTAGACTTATTGGTAACTGTTTCAATTTCCAGTTACACATGGCTAGTGAAAATATCACGGTACTAGTTGCTTATGGAGAGAAATAAGTTCATTGGAGTAAACTTCAAACAGTGGTAGAGTAAAATATTGTTATACTTGACTACACTGCAATTGGCTAAGTTTCAAAAGGAAACTTCTTCGGGTCCTATGGAGGGAGAAACCGAAACGGCATGGCTACTGCGAATTGATGCATGGTCGCAAGGTGACTTCTTATATAAGAACTACCTCTTAGGCAGTCCGGGAAATACCTTGTACAATGTGTACCAAGACATGACTTTTGTAAAGATTATATAGGAATCGTTTGAGAAGAAATATAAAACAGAAGATGTCGGACAAAAGAAATTTATCGTGGGTAGGTTCCTGTACTACAAAATGGTAGATTCAATGACGTTACTGTCTCAGTTGGGAGAACTGCAACAGATCATTCATGAAATATTGGATGAAAGAACGAAACTATGTGAGACATTTCAGGTTGCCACAATCATTGAGAAAATTACCTATATCATAGAAGGACTTCAGAAGTTATCTTAAACACAAGAAGAAACATATGAGTCTTAAAGATTTAAGAGTTCGATTGTGAATCAAATAGGACAATAAGAAGTATGAGAATGCTAGCTACAAGACTAAAAAAAAAGCAAAAAAAAGAAAGAATATTAGAGCTAATTCTTCCAAGGAAAAATTTCAAATGGAAGTACTAAGTCGGTGGGAAAAGCGGTCATATGGCAAAAGACTATAGAAACAATAAGTCTCTGAATAGGGACAAGAAAAATAAAAATGAGGCACATGTCACTGAAGATGAGTTGATAACTGATGAAATTTAAAGATGAACATTTCAACAGTTGTGACAGAAAACCAACTTGGTTGATAACCGGATAAAGTAGTGGGTAGACACTGTGGCTACTAGTCATATCTGCAATGACAGTAAGATTTTTTCTTCATATCGGTTAATATTTTAGTTAATATTGATCAAGTGCATGATTATTATATCTACATTTGTTTATGAATTAAGCATGGGTGTTATCTAATGTGCATTTGACTGAATTACAACACATACCGCCAGCATGGCTGGCCACATCTAAAATAAACATCATTTATTTTTCCTTTCTTACATTTCCCTGGATGCCCTTTTCCGGAACGTCTGACATACAAAGTAATTTTACTAAAATGTTGTTGCTGAATGGGTCGTCTGAGAAGTATCATCAGACCTTGGTTTCTAACTCGGTCCCTTACTTATGGACACATTCTTCTTAAGATGAATATTATGATATATAGGCTCACTTTGAGCCTTGCTGTCTCCGTCTGACTGAAATTTTCTCAGATATTTCTGTCTTGCATTTCTTTCAGGATTCTCTCTTTCTTGGCTTGACTTTCCTTTAATAGCATTTGCAATTGTAAGACATCGTCCAAATATCCGCATGAGTGGTTAAGGTTAAGTCTGATATTTTTATTGACTTATACCGTTAGTCTTTCAAACCATTGACAAATCTTTCCATCTTTAGCTTTTCTGTGCTCACTAAGTGTGGAACTTAACGTGAAGATCTAGTAAACATATGTCATATTTTGTAGCTGTTATCTGTTGTGCTAGCTCTAAATGCCCGAACTCTGGGGCCCTGATCCTGAATGCTTTTGGACACGAAACGATCCAGAAGGCCTGATTAATTGAATTCTAGATAAGTTAAGGGTGGGTCTGACGCACTTCACTTAACAAAAATGGGAGTAAACCACTCATGGTAAATATCTCTCAGCTGAACGCTCTCAATTATGACTAATCTGACTAGTGTGCAGCTAAGTGCCACAGATATACTCTGTTGAATTCTTCGATGAATCCATATGAATTTGTACCAAATTCTGTGCTTATGAACGTAGGAGGATGAATCTTACGAAAGTCAAAAGTGACACAATCACTACTTGTTTCGGTTCATTTGGGGTTTGACTGGATGATTGAACGTCCTTAGGTAGGGGCGCTGAAGTAGGTGTGAGGAGTTGTTTCGCTGGAGGCTGTTGTTGTTGTCATTAGCGGGTCAGTAATTTCATCAACCTATCTATGGGTTCTTGCATGTGTTTTATACCTCAGACAAAATTACCCTCCTCAAGAGTTGTCCTACATTTGTATACTAGTTTCTGGGGTCCCAAAGAATCTTTCCCATAGACGAGGTTATTGGGTTTGCCCTAATAAGCACGCATCTTTTGAAAGTTATAAATTTTTATTCCAATGATAGAAAAGAAATCAAAAAATTTAATATATAAGGAATTCTAACTATATCTATTAGAAAGCTTACTTGGAACCGATAGAACTTGGAAGGGTGATACCTTACAGACGAGTATCCTGAACATACTTTGTATGCAAGACATCATAACCCTACCACTGCAGTCACATACCTTTAAAATAATGCTCAGATACCAATTTTTTCACATCTCAGTATATCAGGGACATGACCGGCAGGAGATAATGGCACTATCTTCATAAGCCTCTAACATGGACATGCATGACATTATATAACTTGTCTTATCGTGATTGCACCTGTATATACATTACTTACATCATATCCGATAATAAAATTTTTGATAAATATGCATGATTGACATTTACTACATATGAGTTACCAAAAATAACCTTACATAACATGATCCATTTAAATGACATTATTCGGCCTCATGACAATGCATCCCCTAAGACTGCTGATGGTATCCATCCTCTCTAAATTGGCAAATCTGACAAAAAATCCTCACCAAAAAGTGGCTATTTGCAAGTCCTGCAACTAGAAACTGAGAGGTTTGGAGGGTAAGTCAAGGGAACAACCTAGTGAGTGAACGCTTTTAAATGAGAACTTAAAATATCATAACTTACAAAGTTGATTTTGTGTAAATAATTTATTTCTGGAAAAACATGAACACCTGAACATAAAGTTTAATTATAAAATATTATACAACATGTAATCACAATAGCTATCATGAAATCGGCACCAATATCATAGCATGTTGGCTTGAAACCTAATTAGAGGAAACCTAGCACCGCATAAGCAGAGAAACGTGAACATGAACATAAATAAGCCTAAAAGGATTCCATAAACCATTAGACCTCGTGAACATACTCAGGTAACTATACATGAGGGGACACTCTATTGGTGTTTGAAAACTATTTAATACATGTAAACATAAACCACTAATAGCATGACTTCCATATATAAACTTATAACAAATCTGAATTATGAAACATAAACTTATAAAACATAATCATATATCGCATCAAACATGTATAAGCTGCCATGATTCTTGAGATATAACACGTACTTGGGTTATTTATCGTGAAAACATAACAAATCAAAACCATACTCATATAAGTTCAAAATTTGAAATTTTAGCTAACTTACGCTTAGATGTAAAAACTTAACGTTTAGAAAATCATATAAAGTATAACATTCACTATCAAAGATGACATCAAGCTCTATTGCTTGCATGCTCATATGCGCCAATCTGTATCATATTTATGACATGTTCGTGAATACATGAAATCTTTTCATAATATTACTTATTTAATAGTAGCACCTCTTGTTTTTTATATACAAATCCAATCTAATTTAGTTTAGATCAAAACTAACAGATGTTTAGTAATATATATATTAGAGAAACGATTTGGAGAATATAAAGTATTCATACAGTTACAACGAGGATTGTAATTGACATTGAGAGGTGTCACTACCTATGGTATATTCTCAAATAAAGTTCCTATCAAAATTTACTGACACGGATCAGTTAGTAAAATCCATTAAGACAAGTACATGACGCATATCGAGACTTGGCTCAGTGATTTATCCCAATGATCCATGAGTGTTGGGAGACTCTGTTAGACAATTATGACCCATAGCATCACTATTTGTACAAAACACGGTGTTATTGTACAAATTAACTATGTGACAAAGGAAATTTCTCTTTTATCATTTGTAATTAGATTACCAAGATATATAAATGATGAAAGGTCCTTATGATTAGTTCCAGATTGAGATGATATGAGACAGTATCAATCCTTAAAGGTTTAATCGTTAAACATCCCTAGTCATAGTATTATTGAGACTGGACATCGGTAATACGAAATAGACTAGTATTACACTTGTGCGAGTTGTGGGAGCATAACGGCATAGTTCTCATATATTTAAGTATTGGATACTTATGCAAGTGTAATAGGAGGTTGTGTTTTTACCGATAGTGCTGAAAACAGCTTCGCTCTGGATAGACCCCTCGAAATTCCATTGGTAGTATAACTATGTGTCTATGGAAGTCCGAATCAGGGTAGGTGTATTTGGTCTTAACCTGAGACTTGCACCGCTAATACTTGCGACAATCAATATACTTTGGTTTTCGTCATACATGGCTTTAACAGGTTCTGTGTACACCTATTCTGGGTATATTGAGAATCGTAGTGTATTGGATGTGATGTCAAGATGGAAGTATCACTTCAGTTATAGTGGAGATGATGATCACGTAACATACGGAACTAGTACTCTTATATATTGCAGTCATCGGGATAATATGACTAGGTCATGTTTATCTGATTATAGTGACTAGTTACCAGAGATCCGATATGTGCTTCGTATGGGGCAGACACAATTCCAGCCTCAGGCCTTGCACGTGACATCAGATACTGGATCGATATACACAATACGACGTATACTACGCCTAATACAGATTATATATACCTTTAAGAATATTTCTGGAGAATTGGGAGACACGGTGCTTTGCTAGAAGCCAACCATGTCTTATAAATCGGTAAAAATATAGTACTATGTACATACGTGTTCGGATAGTCCGACGATCGGATTTACTGCCAACATATCTGGGGATCTCATGGGTCGCTTCCCGAACCGATGACGTATAACTCACACATTATTAATCTGGGATTAATTAGTAGAGAGAGAAAATTAATCTGAGATTAATTACAGAGATATTTTATCTGGGATAAAATACTATTTTAAAGAGAGAGAACGATTAATTTGAAATTAATCGATAAAATAATATATTTGATATATTAAATGAAATTGGATTTTGACGCGGAATTAAAATTAGATATTAATTCGGGCGAACGAGTTAATTTAGAATTAATTCGCTAACGACGTGAATAGTAATTTTGCTAGGCATAATTATTTAATTAAATTTGATTTAATTATATCGCAACAGAAAATTCGTTAATTCGGAATTAGCGAACCCGAGCCCGGGAGTGTTTACGGGCCCACTCGCATTTCGAATCAAGTGGGGCCCATAAGTCACATCAAGAGTCAAATCATTAGTCCTTCTTGTGATATAAGTCACATCACTTTGAGTGATGAGATGCGTGTCACTATTTGTGATTGATGTGAGTTGTTGGAAGGCTTTTAAAGCCTTGACCTTTTTGAAAAGTAGTATATATTTTATTTGTTTTTTGTAAATCAAACACAACAACTTCATCTTATCTCCTTCCTCTCCAAAGTTTCGGCCAAGGGCAATTTTCTTTCTAAATTTCTTGGCTTGGCCGAGAATGGTAAGAAGATAAGGAAGAATTTACGGTAAATTTTTCCGAGTGCTAGGACACTAAAGAGGACATACAAAGGTGATAGGGAAACCTATTCATGAGCATGTAATCCATCAACAAAGCTTGGAGCTTGGAGATCCAACTTGGAGCATAAAATGGAGGCATGGCCGAGAGCTTCAAAGCTTGAAGAATTTTTGTTGTTCCTCGCATCGCACATCCGATCTTTGTAAGTATGATTCCCTCATATTTCTTTATTGTATTCACATTGATTTCATTGCTTGAATGATCTTGGGACTATATTAAGAAACCCAGCATGAAATTGATTTAGGGTAAAATTTGGGTAAAATTAATTTGAGCATGTTTGAATGAAATTGATTGTTTGAGTATGCTTGAATGATGATAACATAGTGTTATGCATTGTCAATTTGATGAAAATTGAATTGGATGAATTTTCCCCAAAATGCTTGGCTTGGCCGAATCTTGGATGTTGCCCTAAGTCATGGTAATTTTTGATTTTGATCATTGGATGAGTTGAAATCATTTGGGAAATGTTAATTTAGTATTTAATTGGATTGAATTCGGAATCGGACATGAAAAACCCTAAATTATCGTGAGTTTGTAAGCATGAAAATGATTGATTTTTGATTCAATTGTGTTGGACATAAGTTGATGATGACAAGCATAATTAATTGAGTAAATTAGTGTTTTGTAAATGTTAATTTGGTTAATTGATTATGGCTATACACTTTGGTTAATTTAATTATGAAATTTGGAATTTTGGAATTAAATTAAATTGGGCTTATTTTGGAATTGGGCTTGTAAAAGTTGTATTTTGACTTAATGGGCTTGGTTGGGCCAATTTTGGTTTAGGCTAATTGTTTGGATCCAATTGGGCCCAAAACCATATTCATAAAGTCCAAATATAACTAATGGACCTTTAAATTTTAATTTGGCCTAAATTGATTTTTGGCAAAGGTTGATTCCTTATTGGGCTTTGGTTGCCAAAGTCCATGCCTTATTAATTAATTGAAAGCCCATTGGACTTTAAATTAAATGGACATTGGATGTTAATCGGGCTTTGAGACCCGTAATGATTAGATTTAGAATCTAAGTCGTTGAGGTTCATTAATAAAGTGTAGTTATTTAATTTGGAATTAAATAAGTGAATTAGTATTAAATACAAATTAAATTTGATTTAATGTTGTAGTTTAATATAATTCGTGAATTCGTACTTTGAGTACTTATTCTTAAAACGAGTTGGACTCGCGCAAATCAAATCGTTGTTTGAACATTGGATGGTCATTAATTTCAGATTAATTAATTGGATTAGATTGATTGATAACATGCTTTGTGTGAATACATGGATGTGATGTATGAATAATGAATATCGGATGGATATTAGATGGGTGAGGGCAATTTTAAAAATTGTTGTAATAAATTTAGAATTTATTTAAATTGGACTTAAGTGTCCAGCATTATCTCTCTTAACTCTTTGTATTTCTCTTCTCACCTATTCCCCTCAATGTAAATGAGGTTTCTTTAGAAGTGTTATATAATTGGGTAGAAGTTGTGCTAGCGGGAGAGAGGAAATGGAGAGATTTGTTCTAGGAACAAAATATGTTAAGTATCCATCTGCATATCATTATTATTTTATTTACGCTTCTTATTATGCTTTTAGAATGCATGTTTAAGGGTGTATGATGATGAGACCTTAACAAAGATAATAAATTGGTTGCCAATTTACGCGAAAAACCCTCAAAAATATTAAGCGTTTTTCCTTCCATTGAATGATTCTCTCTCAAGATCCAAGATTGGCATTGGTTTGTTGGCCAAAGTCAATACCTTTGTCAATCGCAGATGTGTTTGAATCATGAAGGCTTTGTTCTATATTGGTGTCTTGTCCAAGTTGTGATTTGTTGGCCAAAGTCAAGATCACTTCTTGTCCATCGACATTGATTACGAAGCTTTCCAAGGTCAATGGGTTCTGCTTAACCGGGATCATTAAGTTTGTTGTGCCAAAGCCAATGCTTAGTTGATTCAGAGAAAAACGGTTAGGGAATATATTGGATATATTGGCATATATAAGATATATGTTTCGGACTTGGATGTCCACCTACTATATCTAGGAATTGGATGGGATCCAATTGATCTTAGAGATCTACCTAGTTAAGTATCATACAATTTGTTGGCCAAAGTAAAGATTGTGTGTTATTTAACGGGATCCTAGCCCACTAGGAAACAAGGTTTCCCGAGTACTCAACAGAGGGTTAGAGGCTCGCCGAAAAATAGTGGGAGGCAAGTATTAAATTTTCAATTTCGTTTAGATACTTGCCATACGCGCTCATTTCAAATTTTTCGACAATAAATAAACATATTAATTGGACTAATATTTAATCGTTGTTTTAATTAAACAGTTGGACTGTATTCAAACTAATTTAATTATAGTTGATTTTATAATTGGATTATAATAATCAATATAATTGAATTTAATTAATTTAATTATAGTTGATTGTATAGTTAGACTATAGTAATCATTATATTAATTAGTACCTGAAATCGTTGATTAAATAGTTGGACTATTAGAATCAAGATAAACTGAAAGATTAACATTTAGGACATAATCCTGAGTGAAAATGTATTTAAAATGATTTAATTTTCAGATTGGGAATAATACCTCAGGATAGTCCTGGAACCGAGAATTTATTTTATTTGATAAAATAACATCTCAGGCCTAAGCCCGGAATTGAGTAAATAGTAGAGCATGATCTTTGGAAGATTCATGTGATGATAACTTTAGTGCTTAATTCGTTATTCTTGCCATAATGACTCATTAATTTCGTCATCATAAGTAAGGATTAGATCTTTAAACCATGATGTTGAAATTGAAGGATCTTCATAGGTCTATACTTAGATCTTAGAAGCATTAATTGCAATAGAAAACTCTTGGAGAGTTAATGGCTATGCTCAAGGAGACAAAGCCAAAGTTTGCAAAAGGACAAGAAGCGCAATGCGCATTTTACTTCGACATCCCAGAATGCCAAGTCTTGGCCAAAGACTTTTGAGATGTGGAAAAGGGCAAAGGCAAAATCATCTCAGTCTTCTAGGAAGACAAGGGACATATCCCAAGATGTCTGCTAAGAATGTGGTAAACGGGGTTACTTGAAGCGTAACTGCCGTATGGACAAGGCATACATGAAGGAAATGAAAACGGGGCAAGGTTCCGACTTTAAGTATGATTGTCATAAACATGTTCACTACTAGTATTAAAATTGGATTTTAGATACTAAATATGGTACATATATATGTACTGATGTGCAGAATCTGCTGATAAGCAGGATACTGACTTCAGATGAGATTTATCTGCGAATCGGAAATGGGACGTCAGTCGCTATTTTAACCGTAGAAACCTAAGTTTAGGAACTACTCTTCGGGTATGTACTTAAATTAGGAAACTGTTAGAATGTACCTAGTTTGACTAGAAACATTATCTCTATATCGAGTATAACTCGTTACGAGTATACCTTTATATTCTGGAACACTAAAGTGTTTTATTTTATAAATATGATATTGAGATGAATAAATTATATGTAAATAACAGTATTTATATTTTGAATATAAACAAATCTCAAACATATAATATGACAAACAAATAGCTCAAACTGAATTAATCAGATGAGACTTATTTGTGGCATTGTTGTCTGTGACACATTAAACAAGACTCGTATATCCACACTTTTGAAGAAGTGGGTACCAGGACGGAATTTGATTCTAATCCAAATTATGTCTATGAATCTAGTTTATAGGATAAAGTGCCTAAAATACCTTTTACTTGGTAAAAGTGTAAGTGTCACCGATCTGTTAGCCCTCGTTCATAGTGACATTAGTGGGCCCATGTCTACCTAGGCTAGAAGTGGATATGAACACTTCGTAACCTTTACTGATGTGGCATCGCGTTACGGTTATGTGTTTCTTATGAAATATAAATCGGAAACTTTTAATTTAATTCAAAGAGTTTCGACACAAAGTAGACAAACAGATCGGAAAAAGTATTAATACTGTCACGGTAAGACCATGATGGAAAATACTTAAGCAATAAGTTGCTTGACTAAATGAAAGAGTATAGTATTCTTTCACAGTGGACTCTTCTCGGAACACCTCAATTGAGCGGTGTGTCCGAACAGAGAAACCGAATTTTGTTGGACATGATAAGGTTAATCATGAGTCGCTCTGAGCTATCATTTTCCTTCAATGGATAAGAATTAAACAGTGCAAAGCTTATTTTGAATAAGGTTCCATGAAAATATGTTAGACGAAATTCATATTAGATATGAACAGGAAAGAAACCGAGTTTTCTCATTCCTGAAGATTTGGGTATGCTAGGCATACGTTTGGATGATACCAAACTAGAACCCAAATCGGATAAAGTGCCTAAATTGTAGGTTGTCCTAGAGAAACCAAAGTATATTACTTATATATCTCACAAGAGAACAATGTAATTGTTGCTCACCATGCGGTTTTCCTAAGAGGAATACCTATATGCAGTGTTAAGTGGGAGGATAGTAAAACTCGATGAAAATCGGAGTAATACTGTTCCTGGCACTGATTCTTTAATGGAACACAAACATTTCATCTAGGATGAAAATGTACCATAATCTTCGAATACACAAGAATTACGTAGGTTGGAGAGAGAGTCAGAAGGCAACTTGGGAGGTATGGGTTTCTGATCTCACCTCATAAAGATGTCAATCTTATTAAGGAAACTGACTACGTATGAGGAATTGATACAAGGTATCGACTACCTATTTATGGCAAAGTGTCATAACGTCCGAGATGGATTCCATATATATCAACCATGTTTGGATACTGGTTGATGTACCAGAAGGCATTGTGCCTATTAGTACTAATTAGTCTTCAAGGAAGACATACATGGATGACAACATACAAATTTACCAAGCAAGGTTTGTACATAAAGGGTATCGTCATCAACATGGTTTCGATTACGACGAAACCTTATACCTGTTGCCATGGTTAAATCCATTAGGATAATGCTTGCCAATGCTGCATGTTTCATTTATGAAATATGGCAGCTGAACGTCAAAATCGCTTTCCTTAAATGGAAATCTTTTGGAGGATGTTTACAACATCCTGACGGTTTTGTCGTACCAAAACGAGCAAACAAGGTTTGCAAGTTAATTCAATCCATAAATGGATTGAAGCAAGCATTGGGTTCTTGGAACAAATGTTTTAATGTAATCATAATAGTCTATGATTTAATTCAAAACATATATGATTCTTGTGTATATAAGGAGGTTAGTGGGAGCGCACTGACAATGAATGTCTTAAATAATAATGATATGTCATTTCTTGGAAATGATATTCCCATAATACAATCGGTGAAAGCTTGGCTTTCATGAAAAATTCTCCTTAGAATTCTTGGGAGAAACAACCTTTATTCTAGGAATAAAGATCTATTGGGATAGATCTAAAAAGTTGTTGGTACTCTCCGAGAACTCGTACATTGAAATAAATGTACGCGATCTGGTATCTCATACGCTTTGAGCATATGGAGTCACAATCAGGCCAATCCAAGTGATAGTCACTGGATTGATATTAAGAACATCCTTTAGAATCTTAGATGAATTAAGGATGCTGTCCTATGCTATGGAGAAGGAGAACTTGAAGTGACTGGGATCACTGTTGCAAGTTTCCAAACCGATAAAAATGACTATATGTCGTAATAAGGGTACTGTATAGTTTGAATAACGGAACAGTGAGCTGGAAATCTTCCAAGCAAGATACTGTTACCGAATAAACAACTAAAGCGGAACTTTACTGCAACTGTCGCAGCAAAAAAGCATTTTGGATCTAAATAATTCTAATTAGATTAGAAATTGGTTCTGTTAGCAGCTGAGCTAGGCCTCAGTGCAGGCTAAAGAATTAACGGTCTCATCAACGATCCGATATATACTTCAATATTTCATCTGATTCGTTGGATCATACATCGTGGCGATGTGATGATCGTGTAAATCGCATCAGATGCGCTGACGAAAGCCTTTTTCTCAGCAGAAGTTTGAGCGAACAATACATAGTTCGGGTGTATGACACTTGAGTGATTTGCTGTAGGCCAAGTGGGAGATTGTTAGACAATTATCGACGTTAGATAGCTCGTAATGATAACTTTTGTGTGCTGTTAACATAGAGAAAATAATCATTGATTACCCTAGAATTTAATATGAGTAGAATTGAATATCTTCCAATTATTGGTTTGGGATGTGAAATCTTCAATTGTGTAATGAAAAGATTCAATAACTGAATACATTAGGTTGATACAAGAGGAATTTCAGATGTTTTGCTGTTTATCTCTACTGATAAAATCCTGTAACTTTTCATAATCTTTAGTTTAAATTGTAAATTTAATATTTTCTTTAATAAAGTTATTGCTAAACGTTTTTGCTTGAGTAAATTAGTTCATGTAACCATCTCTCTGAGGAATCGACACCCCAACTATACTGCGATAACCGCAAGTTATTTTTGGGCGTAATCACATCGCACATCCGATCTTTGTAAGTGTGATTCCGCCATACTTCTTTATTGTATTCATATTGATTTCATTGCTTGAATGATCTTGGGACTATAGTAGAAACCCAACAGACTCGTATAGAGTTGTAGGTGTTTACTCACCAGAAGTAATCCTAATAGATGACACACTAAAATCAATAAGAATCGTCTCGAGTCAAGTAATGTATATAGTCATTTGACTTGAGATACCAATGTGGATGTATGAGTGATACTCCACATTTTGACAAGAGTCACGTCACCGATCAATCTAGACCAAACCTCTACTTATTTATTGGGTATGAACTGATACTCATGATATCCTATGATATATCCAGAAAGGATCCATAAGTCATGTGTGTAGGATTTGGTGTCCATTTTGTGATCTTTAAAATACGTGGCAACAAATATATTTTGGAAGGGAGTTCCGAATGTTGATTGAGAGTTCACGAACATATTGCGACATATATGGATTGTACACTATGAAGATTTGATATTGTATCTATATCTCCGGTAAAGTTCGATACCTATGACCGAAGGACTATAGGTATGCCTAGACCTTGACTTGTATGATTTAGTAAATTTACAAGTGGGTGAATTATGAACATGGAATGTGTTCCATGACAGATATATCTGAATCTCGAGAGTCCTACTAATAAAGAATACATGTAGACCGTTTGGGCAATTAATTACGAATAATATGGATTATTCATAATTTTACACATGTCGAGGTAATTTTTGTATGTAATATGTATATGTGTATGATAAATAATTTGATTAGATACAAATTAGGTAATTGAATTTTGACACATGTTTATAAATAATTATTTAATCAATCAAAAGTTAATTGATTTAATAATTATTTATTATAAAGAATAATTAGATTTTTCTAGAAAAAAACTGATAATATAAGCTTGATAAATGGTAAAATAATGACCATATACTTGTGACAAACATGGCATTATTTTAGCCGTGAATTTAACTTATCAAAATGACCAAAATATCCCTCTTATATAATTACAACATGTTCGGCCATATATAAATGAAATGAAAAATTGTTTTTCCTTTTATATTTAGACTTTAAGCATGAAATGGTTCAAGAGAGAGAAAAATTAGGCTTTTATTAGGGTTTGATCAATTCACCAAAATTAGAGAAGATGTAAGAACAATTGGAAAATACCAAAGCCTAAATTGTAGAAATTAAGGTAATTTCTAATTATATTAAGTTGGAATTATTTTTTTATGTTTCCAATTGATTATATATGATATAATTGAGGTTTTCTCATTAATTGGTGTTAATTGATTTTTAAAAACCCTAATACGAAGCCTTTGATGCATATGTAAAATTATTTTGACTAATTAAGTATAATTAGGTCAAATTATGGTGTAAGACACAAATTGCCATTCCAGAGTTGCTTAAGCCACTGCTTGATGATCTAAAATTATTCTTGAGTTGTTTTAAGGTGGTTGACTCTCAATTGGTAATTAGAGATTTGTATTTCTATGATTTTGAATTAATTGGGAGATTAATTTGATTAATTATGTAATTAATTCAATTATGGCTAATATGTGAAAATGAGATGTTGAAAGTGAAATTGAATGTGTAATAATGCGTAAGAGAATTTCCCGGAATTTTTGGAATTGTTTCGGAAGCGATTTTGGAATTTTCCATAAATATCGTATTAGGGACAAAATCATAATTTACTGAAATTACGATTATTTGGTCATTGGTACAATACTCGGACTACTATAGTAGTGCGTTTAATGTGTAGAAAAATTTTCATAATTTTCAAAATCGTTCCGGAAGCATTTTGAGAATTTTCGACAAAATAAGGGGCAAAATGATAATTTGTTGAAATTATAGTGTTCAGCCACTGCTACAATAATTGGACCACTGTAGCAGTGAGCTGGTCCGATCCCTCAACTGAACCAGTTGTCTGGTTATCCTAATCATTCGGTTCGGTGAACCAGTAAATTGGTTAATGTGTGATCGCGAAAATTATTTTCGAAAATTTTGTCCCAAGTTTTTATACATAATCACTCTCAATATTTGATATTAGGGCAAAATATAAATAAATTAGATGTATATGATATCAGTTAATTAATTCGGACTGAAAATTATTTTAAAAGTCAATTTCCCCGCCGATACGCTTCTACTACATTTGTCCCATCAATTTTTTATGAACCACTTTATATTTTTTAAGATATTTACATTTAAAAATAAAGTGAAAAAATTTAAACACACATACGCGTGGGGTTTATGTTTAATATATATATATATATATATATATTTGTTAATTCCTTATCATTTTTGGTAATTTTACACTCATATGACTAAATGCACATTTTTTTAATTTTGGCTTGGACTAAATACTAAATATTCTATCGTAATTGAGTTCTTTTTATATATATAAAAAAGCCATATTTTTTTTTTTAATTTTAAATTTGAAAACTAAATAGTTCTCAAAATATAAAGTGTTACAAGAAAAAAATTACATATTATTGATTTACAAATAATAAACTTTTAAAATTAGTACCAGTTTTAATATATTTTTATGAATAAAGAAAGGGACAAAAACAACATTTACATTTTAAGAAATAATTATTTCCGATTAGTCATTTCACACCTCATATATCTTTAATTAATACTCTAAATCACAGTATGTAAAATTCTACATATAGTTAACATTATACCTATAATTTTCATCAATGAACATCTCTCAAATTCGGATATAAGATCAAAATTAGCACCTAAATTGTTATATCGCATATAATAAACAACATGACAAATGTTAAAATCATAGTCACTGTCACATTAATAAGTAAAATAGAGCTTAATCACGGTCATAATGACAATCACATTAAAATGGGTCACAGGAACAACCACACTAATCTCAATCACAATCACTTTTTTCCTAAGTGATACTTTATATAAGTCATGTGTTAACTAAGTCACATAGAACTTAGTTACAATTACATTAACCCTGTCACAAGTATATTCACATTTAACCGAGTCATAATTACAAGTATTTTTTTATAAGTCACACTTTATACAAGTCTGGTTAGTTTTAATTATTTATCTCATTCAAATTAAAACACCTATTACAATCATTTGTTAGAAATCAATAACCTAATTTGTGACACGGGCACACGGCCAAGTAGGATAATAATAATTTTGCAGCCAAAGATCATATTGATTTAAACATGTAAAATTTCAATTAAGCCTATGCATTTATGTGAAAAATAAATTATCCCACAAATACTAAGTGTGGCAATGGACCGGGCTGGGAGCACGATAATCATGGGAAAAAGCCCGGCCCGGCCCATCTTTTTCTCAGGTTTTTTTAGTCCTGTTTTTTAATAAACAAAATCAATAATAATCAAACTCTTATATACTAAAACATATCAACAATAAATTCCTAAAAGATATATGCATCAATCTAAGAATTAAAAATTTATAACAAATATACCCAAGGTTCCAGACCCGATTTTAATGACAATAAAAATCTATTCTTCTATTAGCGCCAAAGTTAAATATTTAAAGTATGCTTTTACCAAATTAATATGAAAAACATAGAGCAGTTTAATTTTAATGCATAGTTGTGATAATTATGAAACAAATTTAATTTTCAAAATGCTTTTATTTTAACCCCAAATTTATATATTTTATCAAAATTCGACAATGACATAGGACAAAGTTTGCAATTTGAATCCCCAAGGGTCAAGGGACAAGTTAAGGGCATTTTAGTCATTTTAAAGATGTCATGAACCTATTTTATACATTAAAAATTTAAAATTATATACTTATTATAAAAAAGTATTCAAGTGTAGGGACCCGGAGCCAATCAACAAATTATTTTTGGATAAGTTTGAAGGAAAGTAGTCATTTCCCACCAAATTACTGCCAGTGCCCACGGTATCAGCGGACCGCGCACCGTTTTGTCAAACAATCATTCCCATCAACGACAACCATTTGCATCTTAAAAAATCACAACCGTCCAATGTTTTAAAAAAATCTTTAAAATAATAAAATAAAATATCTCAACCTTATCCACTAACGAGGGCCCCGCCGCTACACTTTTATCGTACATTCAACTCAAGTATATCTACGACTAAGTACATGTCTTCCCATTCTCCAAAATCAAAACCAAAACCAAAACCAAAACCAAAACGAAACCGAAACCAGCCTGTTTGGGAACGATGTTAGAGTCGATTGTTGTTGGGTCTTTGTCTATTCCGTTACGAGTGGAAGCTAAAGATATTCTTAGTGCAAGAACATGTGTTTCTTCTGAAACAACAAGATTTGCTTCAGTTTGTTGTTCTTCAAGGGCCAACGCTGATAATGTTCCAAAACTCGAGCCTTTTAGCCGTACTAAGTTCGAACGGGCCGTTAAAGAACCCCCCTTGATTGAAAAATCTGAAAACGAACTTGCAGGTGCATTTTCATTGCTTATTTTTTCAGATTTTATTTTATTTTGTTTTATTATTTGTTTAAGTGTTTTTTAATGTGGTTTCTGTGCAGATTATTGTTCAACACTTGAAGGAGATGATTCATACAGTTGCTGGAAAGCTTACTTTGAGCTGAAAGATCTTGAGGTAAGTTTAAATATTTACTATTAATTATTAACAACCGAACGTGAAGTTAAAAATAAAAAATAAAAAAAATAATAATAATAATAATTTAGTAGATGTGTTTGTTCCATTGACTGAACAACTGTTAAATAGAATTGTGGTTGAAAGTATTAATAGATTAATTACCGAAACAAATCCGCCAAGGAATTAAATACAGGTCTAAATTCAGAATACTGCAATTTACATAAATAATAATAATAATTAAGTTCAAAGAGTAATGGAAGCAAGTTTCAAGTTGTTAGGAGATTGTGGGCGGAAACTCACACGCAATTAAAGTGAAATTGAGTATAATTATTAGTTCATGAGTCGTTGCCTGTCATATAATAATACAATAATAATTAAGAGTGTTAAAAAATTAACGCATTTGCCTATCTAACAATATAATAATAATTAAATATAAGAGTGTTGAAGTAATAAAATAACTGTCATAGATAAAATCCACTGTTAAAAAGAAATTAAAATATTAATTTCAAAATTTTTATGGGCAGCCCCTGATGCCATTGAAACCAAATGGAAAAAAGCGGGGTCGGTTACATGAGGTCATCGTGTTCTATGTTGAATTATTACCTCATAACCAAGTATGCAAAGCAGATAAAAATTATCAAACATTAGCTTTCATCAACTGGGTATTTATGTGAAATGGATCCTTGTATCCAAATGAAATGATTTGTACTTCAGAAAGTCGCACCAAAAGGAGATGTTGAGAAGCTAATTCTGCAAGCAGGTGGTGTGAAATCTTTAATTGGGTGTTTACATGGGATTTCATCAATACACAAAGGAAAGACCAATGGCTTTGCTTTGGAAAAGCCATTGGGTTCTGAGAGAGTAGGAAGTAGGCCATGTCATGTCCCGGATGGATTGCCTAAGACAATGGAAGAGCTAGAGGAAGAAGAGAGAGCGAGAATGCCGGATTCTCCTTACACGAGATTGCTTAGAACAAAAGGGAGGTTCCCGGCTTGGTACTCGCCTGCCCCTGATCATGAAACAGATTGATAAATGAGCTAGTGGTTTGAGACTTTTGAGTAGGGGTTTACCGAGTTTGTGGTTGTTGTTTTGGTTCTTTGTAGATATATGGTGATGGATTTGGTGATTATGTTTATAGTTGTGGGATTTTTGTATCAGTTGTCGTGGCAAAGTACACTATTGTATCAGTTATCAAGTTATTGCCTTAATATTGAAATCTCTGCTTCCAATCACTCTTTTTGCAAGCTTTGTGTATAAGTTATATAACTCCAGCTACTGAAAATTTCCTGCAGCGTTCTCTTGTAGAGAATTGAGCTGAAATAGACCGTTAACCATTTTATTTTATGCTATTGATATTCGTTTAGCAGCTTTGCTGGTTCAAAATATATCTTCATAAGAGCTTAGGGGTGGCATGGTGATCAAATTTGGTATCAGACTGATTGATATTGTGACTGCATTTACAGGATACAAAAGAATAAAACTTGACCCAAGTTTCAGTGAGAACTCATCTGGAGAATAGTCCACAATCATTATAAAGGTAAAACTTTAAAAGAATGCTACTTAAGCTGAACATTAAACCTGCAGATTCTATTGCATTTATGGCGGAAAAAAAACAGAAACACCCACTTTTTTGACTGTCAGTGGCTAAAAAACAACTTCATTAGCTCCAGTTCCTGAGCAGTCAAAACCATCAACACCAGCTAGGGAGAAGCCAAAACCGTGATCACCAATGCTGACATCAACATTCTGGGACATCAAAACCACCCGCCTCAACACCTCCATCAGTTCAATATTCACTACCACCAACAAGGCAAACTCCAACTCTCCTTCACCTTCACTAGCTTCACCTCCTCCACCTATCCAGTTTCTGTTCTCCAACTCCACCTTCATCTTCACTACCTGTAAAGTCTCCAACTTCTCCTTCACCTCAACCATCACCATCCCTACCTTCACCTGAGCTAGCTTCACCTCAACTATAACCAGTCTACCAGTCAAGTCTCCATCATCAGCAGAATTACCAGTTACCACCTCCATCAACATTGGTTTACTCTCCTTCACCTGTTCAGTCATCAATGACGGAATGAATAAAATCAAAAAATTGATTATATATATATATATATTATGAATTTAGTCTAACTTTATGTGTCAAGTTTTATATAATTTTCTTAAATGGTTATTATCATGAGATTACTATAGACTTGTAACATTGCACTTCTTAAGGTTTATTAAGAACTTTTGTTAGTACAGTTAGAGATTCAATTCACTGGGTAAATTGATGGGGTTCTGACCCTTATAACACGTATGGGGAAATAGGTGTAAAATTTTAGGGAAAAAATATACTCTGTATAAGACAAGTCTAGTTTTAGTTTTTATAGCTAAGTTCAACCAATTTTGAGTCTTAACTTAAAAAACCACACTCTTAATATATCCAATAATTAAAGAGCGCAAAAGTCAATTGTAGAAAATAAAGAGCATATAAAGAAAGCAATTAATTAAAGCGATAAACAAATTAAATATCAATTTTGTTTACGAAATGGAAAACTCTTTGTAGAGAATATGTTACCACCTTATTCACTATCTAGATAAAACTTACGACGATAATTATAAGATCTGTGGTAATAATTTTGCTGACTCAAATATCTCTATTGTAATAACCCGAAGAATCTCTTCGGGCCTGCACCAAACTGTTGGGGTTTTGGGCGGTAATTCGGGTAAGCGCAGCGGATCGCGGAAAATCAAAATTTTCCGATTTCAATTAATTTTCTTGGGTAATTAAAATAAACAAATTTATTTCAATTACTCAATACTTAATAACTGAAATTTTACCCAAAAAAATAGATTTTTCTGAAACTACCGTTTTGCTCAAAAACTTTAAATTTTAATCATTTTAGTCCAAAATTGTCAAATACAATTCTAATTGATTCCAAATCAATTCCAAAATGATTTATTCATGTCTAATACATGAAAATTCAGTTTGCAATTCAAAGAAAATGAATTATTCCTAATTATCGAATGGTCCCTCAATTTTCAAGAATTTGTAATTTGGTCATTTATGTTCAAAACATGGCAAGATCAAATCTAAAAATTCCCAAAATTAATATACATCTAATATACATTAAAACTCATTACATATATGAAAAACCCCAAATTTGGTGAAGGTTGGAAACCCTAATTTTACAATTTCACAAATTAATCATATTAACACCAAATTAATTCAATTCAAAGCTTTAATTCAATTCTTACAACACCAATTGAGTCTCACCAACATGAAATACACCAAGAAAGATTCTAGGTCTAACATGAGTAACTATAGAATGACAACTTGCCATCAAAATGGCAAAAAGAATGCTTAATAAGTTAATTTAAGCAATCTAAGTAATTATACATGCTTCCATCTTTTATTCAAGCCCCAAATCATCAAATCACATTCATGAAAGAGTGGAGAAGAAACTAAGCTAATCATATTTGAGCCTAGTATGCTAGAAATATTTTTCATTAAAAGAAAAGTGATCGGCGTAATCACACGCGTATAACGCAAGCGCACGTATCGTTCAAGTAGTATAAAAATATCGATCCCACGAGGACTTAAAACATTTTGTTATCAATTTATGGAGTTAAATGTTTACAAGTATCTAATAGATTGATTATTTGATTGGGTGGTGACTTTAAAACTTAAAACAAGTAAATAAAATTGCTTGAAAGTAGATTGAAGAAAATTCAAATTTATAAAACTATCCAGGGTTGTGAATCCTTCCAATATCTTTTTAAAAGATGAAGTGGTTGTCTTACAGTTGTGTAATATATTGGTTTATTAACCTGGAACACGAAATTATGTAAAAGCCTCTTCCGATGGTCAATTACAAATACCTAGTATAATCCAATTGAACCATATGTCTATGTCAACCAAATTACCTAGATTCATTAAGATTAAGTGCCAATTATGGCTACCCCCGCCCGACAGATATATTCCTATCCTGTAAGGAAATCTATTAAAGGGTTATCTATCCTCAAGGAAGATCGTGGGCTATTGAGTCTAAGGTCTTAAACCTAAAATCCCTTTTCCAAGTTCATTTTAAGTTTACCAGTTCAATTTTAATTAATGGCCAGTTAATTAAAAAGCATTAAAATTAAGACTCAATAAATAAACCTTTATATTACCCAAACTATAATTTAACCCCTTATAAACCGGTGATATTGGATTTCATCACACCCTCAGATAATTGGCTTAGTTACGACACATATTATAGGTAGTAAAAACTTAATAAAATAAAAGACATAAAGTAAAATACTGAAAAGTAAATTGCTGAAAATAAATAAAGTAAAAGTAAAAAGTAAAAAAAATAAAAATAAAAGTAAATTACTGGAAAGAAAATTGCTGAAAGTAAGTACAATAAAAGAAAATGCTGGGGTTAGAGGATCAACTTTTATTACAACAACTTTAGATATCTCCCTTAATATAATATATTAACTTTGCGTGATAATTACCAACCAGTCATATAGGCGGTATCCTGATTAAGTCAAATTAATAATTAATTACCAACCGACCAACCAGGCGGTATCCATACTTAGTCAGGTTAAAACCAATTTATAGTTAATTACCAACCGACCAATATAGCGGCATCCTCGTTAAGTCAGGTTTTAAATAGTTATATATTATATTTAAGGGAGATTAATCTAAATAGTAATAATAAAAGCTTTACCTTTCGCCCCAGCAAAGGAGAATTACCTCCTTATTGCTTGAAAAATAAAAACTGCAAAAGTAAAGAAAGAAAAGTTTTGTGCGTAAAAGTAAATTGCGGAAAGTAAAAAACTGAAAAGTAAAGAAAAGAAAGTGCGAAAGTGAAAATTTATTTACTGAAAATTGAAAATAAACAAACTAGATACAATCTTCTTATTTATTCTTAAGGAATTTCAAAGAAGAAAGTATGAATTTTACAAATGAAATGGCTTGGTATTTATAGGCAAAATTTTGCCTCCATCAAATCATCAATCAATTTCTCCACCAAATCCATTATTAATTTCTCCAGTAATTACTCCACCAAATCCATAATTGCTCCACTAATTGTTTATCTTGTTTGGTGGTGATTTGATAATTTTTATTAATTATTTATTAATTAATATTTTGCTTTGAAAATGATTGATAATGACTTTTAATAATTACACTCCACACACTTCTGGATGGTTCATCAATTTCGGTCATGAAATCATCAGAATTTGAAAATATTTTCTCTTTCAAAGTTGTAGATCTTTGAGTCTTCTTTACTCTGGAACTTGAATCAGCTCAATCCGATATCTGAGTAAAAAGTTATGCCCAAAATACGACAGATGCACAAAATTGGAATTTCCAAAACTGCACTTCGTCAAAAACGCCCTTTCAAGTTTCCAATCTCCAAAATTAATATATCAAGTCCAATAATTGCCCTTATTTGATCCACATTTCGTCCTAAATGATTTCATTGAGTCCCGATATTATTTTATCTGCAAAATAAACTAAAACATATCAAAACGTTCATCAAACCCGAGAAACTAAACAAAATATTAAGTGAAAGGGGCGGTAAATATTGATATATTTTCCGCTCATCACACCCCCAAACCTAACATTTTGTTAGTCCTCGAGCAAAATAAAAATAAAATAAAAATAAAATTAAACTAAGCCACTTTCGTAGGGATCACGGTTGCATTTAGCGTATGCAACAAGCCTTTAAACCCCTAGGTGTCCCTAGTGGACGAGTTGTAGTCTCGTGAGGGTTTACAGCAATGATACCCACAAACATTTTACAAAAGTAAAAAAGGTAGTGAAACTAATGCACACAAAAGCAAAAAGACAAGCGAAAAGAGAATAAAGAAGTTAGTGACTACTCAGGTGAAACTTCTACTACAAGTTACTAGTTGTTTTGTTTCTTTTTAAATTACCGAATAAGTAAATTCTCCTACTATATTTACCATTCTCCATATACATAGTCAACAAAATATTAATCTCATTTTTGCCCACAACAGTTACAAGTGTAGTTGATAAGAGAGTAATATTTTTGTCCTAAAGTTCTATCAGATTTCACACCTTTTTGTAGCAATGGAATAATTTTTCGGATTTTTTTGATTTTTTTTTCTTTGATTTTGATTTTTCTCTATTTTTGCTTTTTATTTATATACAATACCTTCCGTCTATGTAGCGAGTGTTGGGTCGGTGGCTCCCAAACCAGTTGCCTTTAGGGCACCAGGTGTTAAGACACCCCTACGGACTTAATTACCCAGACTTTAGATATATATATTTTTGCAACATCCTTGATCCATGTAGCGAGCTTGGGCCAGTGACTCCCAAACCAGTTGGCTTTAGGGCACTAGGTGTTGAAACACCCTTACAGACTTAATAACTCGAATCTCGGACGTCTTTCTCTTTTTTTTTTTTTTTTTTTTTACTCCATCACTTTTTGAGATGCTTCCTCCAATTGAACTAGAGCACTGAATATTACAAACTTTTCAAATACAGCTTATGTCCGTATGTTACTATGCATATTAATAATACCTGCCAACTGAGCATATGAAGATCTATTTTAGTCAGTTTTATGGAGAATTTATAAATTAAATAATTTAAAAGGAAATAAACAAAAATTAACTTGTTTCGAAATAGGTTTGAAATACGTCTCAGGAGTGGAAAATCCTTACTCGGCTATCTCTCACCAATTTCACTATTTTAGTCAAAATAAAAACACAAAAACGCAAAATATTTTTTTATTTTTTTCAATTTTTCAATTTTTTTTTTATTTTTCAAAAAATTTTGAACTAAAAATAAAAACATCACACAAACTAAAAACAATATACTAATCAACTAATTCCCTCCCCCAAACCTAAATGAGACATTGTCCCCAATGTCTTAAACAGTAGAAGAAGAGATTAGAAATTAGTACCTGGTTAGCTGAAACTATACAGGAAAATTAAAGGTTAAGATCCAGATTAATCCGACGCTTCTTACCACGATCATTCTCGGACCAGTTTATCTTTGAAAGGATAGGGTCAATTTGTGGTTCAAAGGCTAATATTTGATCAATTAGATCCGGGGCAGTTCTGGCAGTAAAGAGGAGTTCCTTCATAGGTTTTGTTACGAACCCGTTTCTCCGAGCATCATCAAGAAACACACAAAGAAAATCATAAAATCCATCAACATTAAACAGTCCAAGCGGTTTCTGGTGTATGTTCAGGTTCGCCCAAGATAGAACTATAAAATTTTCCTCCAATGTACCTAAGCCACCTGGCAAAGCGATAAAAGCATCAGCACGGTTAATCATTTCTACCAGTCGTTCAGACATACCTGGCACGATCAGTTCCTCTCCGTTTGATGATCCAATAAGATTTGCCTCTGCCAAGGGTTTTGGGATGATTCCCAAAACATGACTGCCTCCCTCCTGTACAGCTTTTGAAACGATCCCCATAAGTCCAAGATTTCCTCCGCCATATATTAAGTGCATATTCCTTGCAGCTAAGACTCGGCCCAATTCCTATGCTGCTTCTATGTATTGTGATTTAGTTCCAACACTACTACCGCAAAACACACAGATGTTTTCAACTCGTCTTCTTGAAGTGGCTTCCATTTTTTATGTATTTCTTTTTCAACTCTAGATGCCTTCAAAAGTGCAATGATGAGTTGAATTTATAATACCTAAAAAGGGTGAGTAAAAATAGCACAAGTATCTTCCAAAGGACGATTAGTAGCAAAATAGTAAAATAAATCGTGATAGTCAAAAAGGTCTGGATCCTGTCGGAGAAAATAAGAGAAAATAACAAAATAAATCACAATTATTAGGAAAAGATAAAGAGATATAATATGTACAAGAAACTTAGCGGCTTGATTGACGTCTATGCGTCAGGGACAAATTCCCATCCAATTTTCTTATAAATTGGCAAACAGGGTCTTTTTGAGTCAGATTCCCGAGACTTAACTGTTGTCTTTCCTTTAAAAATTGTGTGTGTAATTTGTGAATGGCAATATGAACATATCCACTAGGATGCGTCTCAAGAGTTGAAGAAATATCATCCATAGACTCCTTACTCAAGCCATCCCTAATGAATTTAATTTTATCTTCGCGATTATTAGACATCATTCCTAAAGAACGACAACGAGTATTACAATTCCAGCGTGCACATTTGAAAAAAACACCCATTTTCTTAGCTCTACGTTTCCTGGCATTTGTGCTTCTTCCAAAACCAGGCAAATAAGAAGTACAAGAATCAGAATACTCACATGTTAATCGAACTCGTGCTTCGATTACCCAACGAATGTCATTAGGAATACCATGGATCATTAGTAGTCTCATCCTTTCCAAGCGAGCTTTGTAAACTTTTATCAGAGATTTTTGAGGGAGGGAAGGAAATTGTTTGCGAAGATTTGCGAGAACTTCTTCCATCTTGCAATGACTAAACCTGCAAAAAAAAAAAAAATTAAACACACAAAAATAAAACACACCAAATCACAATATATACACAAATTGCATAGGTTGCCTCCCTGCGAGCGCTAAGTTTAAAGTCGTCAGCCAGACTTGACTTCTCGAACGTTAAGCTGGATCTGAAAGTGTAACACTTTCTTTTTGTCGCTCGAATGATTCTCCCCAGTAGTGCTTGACACGCTTGTTTTTAACCTTGAAAGTTTTGTTAGCGTTAGGATCATGTATCTCAACGACTCTATTTGGTAAAACTTTGATGATCACAAATGGACCTGACCACCGTGATTTTGGCTTCCATGGGAAGAATTTCACCCTTGATTTGTTTAACAGTACCTTTTGCCCTGGTTTCGGTTGTATGCGCACTAACTTCTCATCATGTCTCTTCTTGCCCTTTTCTTGTACAATTTGGCATCCTCAAAAGGCTGATTGTGGAATTCTTCCAATTCGTTGAGCTGGTGGAACTTTTTCTCTTCTGTTGCTTGTAGTGCAAGAATTGGATTTTTCAGTACACAATGCACTTTATTTTTAGGCTCCTCAGGTAATTGACATGCTTTAAGTTTGTCAGTAGAACTTTGTCTTTCATCAGAGTTCTGATCGGTACTATGTATCACATCAAGTCTGAAACATTCCTCATTCTTTTCATCATCTGGGAAATTCATGGCCTTGAAAACATTGAATGTTACTTCTTGGTCCTGTACCCTCATGGTTAATTCTCCTTTTTGTACATCAATAATGGTTCGACCTGTAGCCAAGAACGGTCTCCCGAGGATGATTGGCACGTCTGTGTCTTCCTCCATATCAAGGACAATAAAATCTGCTGGGAAAATGAATTTGTCAACCTTGACCAACACATCCTCAACTACGCCTCTTGGGAATACGAGCATTCTATCAGCAAGTTGTAGTGAGACTGAAGTTGGCATTGTTTCTCCAATCTGTAATTTCCTGAAAATAGAAAAAGGCATCAAGTTAACACTAGAACCTAAATCACACAGAGCCTTATCGAAGTCATGTTCTCCTATGGTGCAAGGAACAGTGAAACTGCCAGGATCTTTCAACTTTGGGGGAAGTTCCTCTGAATGATAGCGCTGCATTCTTCTGATAATGCTATTGTCTCGTAATCTCCCAATCTTCGTTTTCATGAAAGAATATCTTTCATGAATTTGGCATAGCTAGGCATTTGTTCCAACGCTTCTGCAAATGGAATGTTGATATGCAGCTTTTTGAAGATCTCCAGGAACCGAGAAAACTGCTTGTCCAATTTGTTTTTCTGAAGACGTTGAGGAAAAGGTGGAAGTGGAATGATCTGTTCTTTTTCATTTGCTTCTTTTTCCTCCATCTGTTGCTTTGTTTCTTTTAGAACTTCCTCAGCAGTTGTTTTGGCTCCAACATCTTTGTTGATTTCAGTACCGCTTTTTAACATGATGGCATGACATTGTTCCTTCCCAATGTTCCTTGGATTTGGTTCTGTATTGCTAGGAAGGTTACATGGCGGTCTGTAACTCTGAGCATTGGCCAATTGTCCAATTTGATTCTCCAGTGCTTTAATAGAAGCAGATTGACTTTGAATTAATGTTGATTGGGATTGAAACATAGCATCATATCTTGCTGCTTGAGAGTCGTGTTTGCTTCTATCTTTTTCAAGTGGGTCAACACTTCTGTTATTCCTGGTTCATTTGTTTGCTCCTGGCTTTTGTTCTGTTGCTGGAATTCAGATGGTGGATAGTTTTGCTGTTGGCCTGAAATGTTGCTCCATGATAAATTAGGATGATTCCTCCACCCTAGGTTGTAGGTGTTGGAATATGGATTGTTCCCCTGTCTGTTGAAATTGTTGACAAAATTCACTGTCTCTTCCTGCTGAACTGGTTCTGGTGCTCCTTTATATGATGAACTTGTGGATCCACCATTAACCTTCATGTTAAGAGTTTCCAGATTTTTGCAAATCATATCCAGCTTGACATTCAGTGCTGTGTTGGCTCCAACTTCATAAATTCCTGCGATTCTTTGGATCATGCTCATTTCTGTTGGCCACAAAGAATTATTGTTGGCCATTTCTTCAATTAAATCCCAAGTCTGATCTTCTCCTTTTGCCATTAGTGCTCCTCACCAGCAGCATCAATTGTGGTTCTCATTATTCCAGAAAGTCCATTATAGAATGTTTGGACTTGAAGCCATTTTGGAATCTCATGGTGAGGACATTTCCGGAGCAAATCTTTGTACCTTTCCCAAGCTTCGCAGAGGGATTCTGAATCTTGTTGTACAAAGGATGTGATGTCATTCCTCAGTTTTCCAGTTCTGGCTGGTGGAAAGTACTTTGCAAGGAATTTGGTGGCTAGATTGTTCCATGTTGTGATGGAACCTGCTGGTAGTGAATGTAACCAAGCTTTAGCTCTGTCCTTCAAGGAGTATGGGAAAACTCGCAGTTTCATTGCTTCTTCTGATGCTATGTTGTAGTTGAAAGTACCGCAAACTTCCAGGAAGTTACTGAT